>JAODFW021036147.1:0-17040 GCA_027575235.2 Palythoa mutuki | reverse complement strand
CCTGGGGTAAATAACAGCCCTCAGTAACACCTGGGGTATATAATAGCCCTCAGCAACACCTGGGGTAAATAACAGCCTCCGCAACACCTAGGGTAAATAACAGCCCTCAGTAACACCTGGGGTAAATGACAGCCCTCAGTTCGTTCTCAGGTAAATAACAGCTCTCAGTAACACCTGGGGTAAATAACAGCCCTCAGTATCACCTGGGGTAAATATTAGCCCTCGGTTCTTTCTCAGGTAAATAACTGTCCTCAGTAACACCTGGGGTAAATATTAGCCCTCAGTTCCTTCTCAGGTAAATAACTGTCCTCAGTAACACCTGGGGTAAATAACAGCCCTCAGTAACACCTGGGGTATATAATAGCCCTCAGCAACACCTGGGGTAAATAACAGCCCTCAGCAACACCTTGGGTAAATAAAAGCCCTCAGTAACACCTGGGGTAAATAACAGCCCTCAGTTCCTTCTCAGGTAAATAACAGCTCTCAGTAACACCTGGGGTAAATAACAGCCCTAAGTTATGCCCGGGGTAAATATTAGCCCTCAGTTCCTTCTCAGGTAAATAACTGTCCTCAGTATCACCTGGGGTAAATAACAGCCATCAGTAACACCTGGGGTATATAATAGCCCTCAGTAACACCTGGGGTAAATAACAGCCCTCAGCAACACCTGGGGTAAATAACAGCCCTCAGTAACACCTGGTGTAAATAACAGCCCTTAGTTCCTTCTCAGGTAAATAACAGCTCTCAGTAACAACTGGGATAAATAACAGCCCTCAGTAACATCTGAGGTAAATAACAGCCCTCAGTATCACCTGGGGTAAATAACAGCCCTCAGTTATACCTGGGGTAAATATTAGCCCTCAGTTCCTTCTCAGGTAAATAACTGTCCTCAGTAACACCTGGGGTAAATAACAGTCCTCAGTAACATCTGGGGTAAATATTAGCCCTCAGTTCCTTCTCTGGTAAATAACTGTCCTCAGTAATACCTGGGGTAAAGAGTAGCCAGGGCTCAGTATTAGGAGAAATAGCAATCCTAATACAAGTACCTGGGAAGTAAATAACCCACAAGTGAATAAAAAGGTGCCAGTACCATCTGGGAGAAAATAAGAGCCCTCAATACTACCTGTGGAAACAATGCCCTGTATCTTGACTATCTCACACACCATACCCACAGTACGAACATTATTACTTACCACAATGATTGCCGAACAGTTATAAAATAATTTCATGTACACCATCTTTACAAATTTTGATTCTTCTGCTCTTTGGCTTTCAAAGTTTAGTTGTATTGCTCAGAATTAGTTTGCAGCTTTTAATTGACAAATAGCAACATAAAACTTTTGTTTATAACATGTTGTTGAATTATTTTCTTCCATATTACAGTACCTATCTTTTTTATGCATAAAAATACCACATGCCATTAATTTGTAAATAATTGCTTTTTATTTTGTATCCCAAAAATAATACTGTAGAACTTTCTGTGATTTACTGGTTGATCTAAGGCTCAGTTATAGCTTGGTACACACAGCTTCTCAGCAGTGTTATGGCACACTTGTCAGCAATGTTATGATTCTTATAAATGGCAGCTAATAAAAAAGATAAAATTCTGACAGATATAAATCAAAGCATGACAATTTTCTAGCTATACTTCAAACACATTTTTAAGGAAAAGTCAGTTAGTAAACATATTCCTAAAATATCAAGTCTGATCTTCAGAAACACTTGCCATATTTCATTGGTATGTTAAACTTATATGACTGATAACTTTTGATAGGTTCACAAGGAGACTCACAAAGTCCAAATCAAAATTTCCATGATTTATACAGAAAAATTTTAGTTCTTTTTATTCTACTTTTATATCTGACATAACAGAACATAGTTATAAAATTAATTTAACCTAAAGCATAAAAAATATGACTGGAACCTTACCTCAAGGCTTTCACAGCCACATATATTCATATACAATTTTCAACAATAAACAACTCAACTTTTAGTAATATTCTGATTTAGCTTTCACTGAAGCAGCTTTCCAAAAACTGCTGTCATTTCTGATGCACTGGAATCTTTCTTAATGCTTAGAAGAAAGTACTAAAATGTACACAAAGGAATGCAATGGGACTTTCTACTGCTGGCAAATATACTATACAAAACAAAACTTTGGCTTCTGATTGTGACTCTTATTTAATTATTGAAGCTTTGCAGTTGGAAGTACTTTCAATATAGCTGTTGCATGTTTTATGAAGTATAAAGCAAGAAGTATTAAACTTCTTTTCCTCTTAATTTTATTTTTTTACAAATAATGCATTTTGAACTGATACAAGTACTCCATCAATGAGAAGACTTGTATGAAAAGGTATAGAGTGCTATAAATATTTCACTGATGCCTGATGGTTATTTTCAATAAAGAACAATTTAAATTGAGGTAAAATTTTCACAAAATGTCAGCTTGTGATGCTCATGAAAGACTTATGAGACACTAAACAGCTGCCATTATCAAAATGAAACACAACAGGTACTTGCACATTTTTTAAGGCACAGATTAACAACTTGTCACCTTCTGAAGTGAATTATTTGCTTAAGGCACTTGCAAGAAAACGCTTTAGTAAAGTAAAACTTTTTTTTATTTCAGTAAAAATCTTAATTGGAGTAGCACACAATGCAAAGCTTAACTTAAGATGAAAACCAGACAAAAATGACAAATATTATGATTTATTTATAGTCTCACTGCAAAACAATAATACTTTGGATCTGAAAACAAGTATGATATATTAAAAGAAGACTTGATAGATTAATGAGGACCAGAAGGAAAACAAAAATGAGATTAGGGCAGTTCAATTTCTCATATTCATGCAAACTACTTCACAATGCTTGTCGAAACAGAAATAGAAGTTAGTTTTGCCCAGAAAAGATGCTTAATTTTTTATTATATGAACAAGATTGTATTATTTCTAAAATAATCAACAGGAGTTTAGTGCTTTTGTATGTTTCCTAGCATTATAAGCCAATCCCAGCTTCCAAAACTACTGTAGACATAAAAAAAAATTAAACAAAGAGAGTGAAGAATATTAAGTACTGACTTTAGCAATGGTCTTTTTCGGCCATATTCAATCCTTAAAAATTAGTGATTTAAAAATGATTTCAACATTTTCACATTAAACACCAAAAATAATATGTTCCATTTTTAGTTTCATCTGAATATAAGTCACTTAATTCAAATGAGAAGAAAAAATCTTAAATTTATGGTAGATTTGGTTAATTCTAATATTTACTTTAACTTAAAAATTATAAAAAGAGATTATTTGCCTGAGGCACAACATATGAACACCAGATAGCTGCTGATGCTTAGCTTAATTGCTTTACTGGAACTAAAACCTGTTGACGAAAACTATTTTGGACCAAATGATGTTTTTTGGTTGCACATAGGTAATAATGTCATAAACGTTTAGAAAAGCTGAGAAGTGAGTAAATGCCAAAACAAATCACTATGTTTCAAAAAACTTACTTTATATTCTTAAAAAACTATAAACGGTGAATAACTGTAAATTTCTATTAAAATAACCATAACAGCAAATACATATCAAGTTCCATATTATATTTCTTTATAAATTAATACAGATATATTTATCATATTAATAAAGATATATAGATATAAATATGTTAATATATGTATGTAATTTTCTCCTTTTCTGTTTTCTGTAAACTAGCCATGATTTGACAGAGAATTTTAATTTTTTGCATGACGCAACAATCATACCTAAGAACTTTGCACTTTCGTTTAATTTGTATTTGGAAGAACAAATCATTTCATTTTACACAAATCTGTCAAATGCTCGATCAATTCAGTTTGCAAATTAACAAATAAAATTCCAAATATGAAGTGTGAAAAAACTCGTGGATTCACAAAAATAAATATGAAGTCAATAATCCGGATTAAGAAAATATAATACTAAAATCGGAAGAATCTTGTAATGCCAATGGCCATGCCCGGTTTGGTTTAGGACTCAACGGATGAGTTGCATCATTAATCCGTGACTCAATTTGATAAGTAAATTGTTAGCTTAATTGTGGCCTTTAGCAAAATTTAGAGTTTTACGACATTCTTTGAGAATTCAACCCCAATTTTAACATACTTGCTCGTTGGACAAGAATTCTCGCGTCTGGCAACCGTTCCGAAGACTGTCTTTGCTGATGATGTGTCAGTGAGAGAGATATCGTAAACAGATTTCTGTACGTTCAAGAAGTGGTCTTGAGTCAGCGCGCGACCTCCTCTTGCCGTATTCAGACAAAACACTCTGTGACTGTGGCCGTGTGGGGAAAAAGCGAATTGCTGAAAATTTAATCAATCAATGAATGACTCATAAAAATAATTGCCCCGGTGCTCCGGGGTGGTGAACGTGTTATTCGCAAGTGTAAATTGGAAATCCCTAAAGAAATGCAAAACAGCTTGAACGCATGAACATTCAAAATAATTTTCCAAACAGGTTTATAATGAATAGAAAATATTATTTATTGAATTGGTTAAGCCACACCTCAAACGCTACATCTTTCACTATCATGTGCAACTCAGCGAATATATGTGTTACCGCGCACGAGTGTAAAGTCAAATCACGTTAAAAGAGCACAGGAATAATTTTGTGTACACATCGAAATAAAAAAAAACGACACCAAAATGAGAAACAACCGTTTAGGGCCATCAAAAATACAATAGACAATATACCCCAACAGAGATAATATGTCAGATAACTTTGTGTACTTGGCGTCTTAACTCGAAAAAGTGCCAAAAATCAAAATTTATTCTCACGAAAAGGCTTGCTGTCATTTAAAAAAATATTTTTTGTGTTTCCATACAATGGGTTGTCTTATATATATGCGTGACGATGACAGAATGAGCACCAAAACAAAGCCAGATTATGGAAGTGATATGAGAACCTTAATGCCACAGCTCTGATATATTGAACAGTTCTGGGCTCGCATCCAGTAAGACAAATGTGGTTTATATTTCGCAACGATTGACACGCTGTGCTATGAAACACAACTCAGAAGTGTCCACATACTTTTACACTGAGCATGCTTCTGTTCGCTCTTTCTGGAGCTACTGTTGTCATTCTGTTGTCAGAAAAAGAAAATCTAAAACCCGTAACTAATAAGCAGAAATATTAACAAATACTAAACGAATATCAAAAATTAAAGACAACGATAACACACTGGCCATTCAGCAAGCAGACGCGATTTTACTACGCAATGGCTCGCCCAACGAACGCCCTCGAATGCGAAGGGTTCTTATTCTTCTGCACGTAATTCATTGACCAAGATTCACAAATAACAAGCAGAACTATATTTTTCAATTGAATCCTTTTACTTCCTCAATAGTTGGAAATTACTTGGGCTTAAAAGAAGACATTCCCTCTAAAATATTAATGTCCGTTTGCTGACATATTAAGTATGAAGTTGAACAGCATACCTGAAGCGATTGCGGCTGAATCAATGCTTGAGAAGTCGGCGGATGTAAAGCTGTTCTGTGTTGAAGCGTTGTTGTAGCTCTGATAGCCATAAGGAGATGCATAGGTGTAGCTGATAGAGCCATTTGAAGGAGTTGACTGTCCATAGGGATAGGTGAATGATGAGAAAGAATTTGAGTAAGTGTACGGGAATGAGTAGTATGTTGCTGTAGCCGCGACGGCGGAAGCATCGCTGGTAGCTGTTGAGGTGTATTCGCTATCGCTTGAGCTGACTGCGTCTGTTCTATAATATCTAGCAAACTTAGATTCATCAAAATTTGTGGCTGTTGGGCCACTATCAATTTTTGCCCTCTTGTTCGGGCTTTCGACACCAGCTATCATGCCGCCGATGTCAGCCATGTTTCAATGAAAAATTTCCTCCTACTACCTGCGATTACAGTAGTCAGCGGGTAAATATCAACAACATGTCTAGTCCCAGGCTCTCTTTCCTACAACTTTGGAAGACTGTGATTGGTTAGATTTCAACAACCAATGATAACAAAAGTCAATATTTACCTTACTGGCCAATCACATGCGAGTTTCCTTCTTGTGCGCCATTTTGAAACTCAGGAAACCTGCAACAGTGGAGTCCATTTTTGGTCAGAATCATGTTTAAAAAAATGCTCCGTCAGAAAAAGCAAAAAAGTAAAGAAATGACCCCAAAAGGATCAGAAGATAGTAAAGAAGCGTCTAATTGTATTATTTGTCTTGATAAAGTTTCTTGCCGCGGAAAACTGAGTGTTTGCAATCACTGGTTTTGTTTCCCCTGCGTTTTGGAATGGTCGAAGGTGCGCAAGCAGTCATTTCTTGCGAACAAACTTTAAAGTTGTTGTTGATTTCTAGAAACAGTGATAACCATTACCTTCTTTTTTTCCAGAATACAAACACTTGCCCCATATGCAAGGCAAGATTCCGCGTTATAACAAAGGTAAAGGACATGTGGTTTTAAATAGGGATCATCGACTAGTGACTGATCTAAAATTAAATTTTTAGTTTACACAAAGAGTGTACGAATGGTGTGATATGACGGGGCTTTGGTAACAGGACATGGTCCCAATCGATAACCAACGCAGTACAGACCGATTGGTAACATATCAGCGCCAGTATCGAAAACTCTTGTGTCGAGAGAATATGCATCGTTGACCTGCCGTCAACAATAATTGCATCAGTCTTTCGGATGTTCACAAGTTTGAATAGTGTTGAAATCTTTATGTTTCGTCAAACAAAAATAATATTTGTCTCTCCCCATCTGTCTGTAGTATGAGCTTGGCGAAAGCTCCTGCAAGGCAGAACAGGTTTAAACTGGAATAAAGTGCGAAATCGTGACAGTGTGAACTCTTTTGACCTCCTGAGTCTTAATGAGTCCAGATGTTCTCTTATCTAACTATCTATGCTGGAAACATTTGCTTGTTAGCAAAATTACTTCCAAATTATGTCAACAGAATAAATTGATCGTGCTATACCTGTTTCATCTTTCGATATGCGATCACGGAAAATTTTTTGGCCCATTACAGACCTTAATTAAGTAACGGATCACAAAGAATTCAAAAAATGTTTCTATTACATTTCACATGTAAAATATAACAATGAGAACTGTATGTTGGTTGATGTCACATGTTTAAGTTGCACCCTGGTGTTACAGTTTTTGACCATAGTTAATTAAGTCCCTGTAGCACAGCAAATAACTGGATAAGTGCATTCCAGACAGGCTTGGCAGGATTCTTATAAAACAACACCTGGCTTTGTATTCATCATACTGCTACTTCACAAAATGACTAATCAAAATAGTTTACCATCTTGGCAAACTAAGTGTAGAACTAATACCAGGGTAATAAGTTTTTTTTTTTCCGTGATCTGTTATTTGGTTGAAAATAAACCCATGATCCGTTATTTAGGTGACGAAAATGCTATCTTGATCCATTGCTGCCTTAAAATTAAGACCATGATCCATTATTCTACCAAAATACTCTTATTGTGATCTGTTACAGTGTTCAAAATAAGACCGTGATTTGTTATCTGGTGCCCCCCTTTATCACACTGTAATACCAGAATCACACAGTTGCCATTGGACCAAAATTTGTACCATGAAGTGTGCACACTGAAACTTGTTAATCAGCTTAAACTGAGCCTTTACCTCCATAAACTATTATCAACTGAACATACTGTAACCTCAGGCCCTGTCCTCACTAATATATTTTGTTTGAAAATGCATACTTTTTAATCCATTTTTTGCCTTCTGTCCACACTAATACAATCGAAAATGAAGGTGTATGTTACCAAAAACAGAGGTTTTCAAAAATGATCTCCAGTGTGAAGGTTTTTGAAAACAAAGGTGTAGCATCTTAGTTTGGATCGCAAAAACAAAGGTTTTCAAAAACACTTACATCACTGCTCACTTCAAAAATATGCTTAAGCAAAGCCCAGTGACGAAACCAAATGTTTTTTATTTGTTTTGGTGGTCAAGTGTGGAAACAAATATTTTTATACATTTTCAATAAATTGAAATAGAGGTTTTCGAAAATGTATTAATGTGGACATGGCCTCAACCATAGTTTTATTAGGGTGTGGCAAAAATATATTTTCAGATTGCTCCTTGGTCTAGCAGAGCAGAAGTGTTTTACGACTACAAAGCAAATGATCATAGAGGCAGAAATCTTGGTGCACTACAACCCAGATGAGCCATTGATTCTCCAGTGTGATGTATCCCCCTACAGAGTTGGAGCGGTCCTCTCCCATCGCTTAAGAGACAACACAGACCGGCCAGTTGCTTTTGCATCCAGGACACTCAACCCAGCAGAGCAAAACTACTCACAGTTAGACAAAGAGTGTGCAAGCATGATGTTTGGCCTCAAGAAGTACTTGTATGGAAGGCATTTCACCATTGTTACCAACCACAAACCTTTAGTATCACTAAATATGCTTAACTGACACTGACTGATTTTGCAACTGCAATTTTGTAACTTTCAACTAATTATTCCCTGGGCTATACAACTATTTTAATTTATGTGCATATACAACATGGAGGTCAACTCTGACATGCTCAATGACCAAATTCAAGTTTTGAGTTTATATGTTGATCATGTTGGCATCCTTTGGTCTTGTGAGATAATGAAAAAGAATGTTTTGTAAAAAATTAGTCTTTGTTTATGCAGCATCTTTGGTGGCTATGAAGCCGAATTCAATTGAGGCAGACACAATTGCAGTTGCTTCAGATGGAGCCCGGTTCCGTTTGAACTGTGACTCCATGGAACTGTCTGTCCACCTGTTTCTCTACCACGTGCAACTCTCTTTTCTCCTTGCTTCTTTAAATATCCTTACTTACAATAAGTTTCCAGTACTGTTGATCTGTGGCATCATGTTTCCATCTGTTTTGGTTGATGTCACTAGCCCACATGTCAGGCTTGAGTTTATAATGGCAGTAATTATACACCATTAAGAATAGTAAGATTATGTGGCTGGTAGTGGTGTGTTGACTGGTCCCTGAAAACTCAATTTAGACCTTGCTATTGGTTAAAGTATATTGTGTAAATATAGAAATAATAATTGCTTCTCATTTTCTTCAGACGCATTTGAGCCCTCTGAAGTCACCACCTCAGAAAATACGAGTTCCTGATAAAGATCAAAGAGTGTGGAATGATGACGAGACCCTCACTCCTGATCAGATTCTTGATATCCTTGATGATGATGATGATGATGACTATGAACCTCCAGTTCATGTTGACAATCCCTGGACACTGGCAAGAATGACGGTTTGTAACTAAAGAATATAGTATAGCTCGAATACCCATGGGTGTGCCAACGATGAACACCTGTGGTTGAAGGATCTCTGTAGATTCTTAGTCCACTCTCCAACTTATTATTTTGTTTATTTTATTTCTGAATGTATTTTTATGTAAAAGTTGGTGTGATAACCTTAGAGTTTTTACCGACGAAATATATGTAGATGTTATAGGAAAAATATGCATCAGGATGATAAAAGAAGAAGCAGGCAACTTTGTACCATCCAAGAATTTAATTTTAAAAACGTTTTGACATTTAAACTTCTTCAGTTTAAAATATAAAATTACAACATCAAACAGTTAAAACGTTTGGTTAAATATCTAAGTTAGAAATACCTAAATACCTTAGATTTTTAACCAAATTTCTTAACTGCCTGATAATGTTGTAAATTTATATTTTATATTTTAAATATGAAGAAGACTGCAAGGTCAATTGATGTTTTTAAATTTAAATTCTTGGATGGTAAGAAGTTTCCTGCATGTTCTGGAGATTACATGGGTGCAAAACTATCAAAAATTTCTAGTTATTTTATTTGACATCAAATCTTCACTTATGCTTATCTTCACTTAGCCAAGCTCGTCAATCGTGCAGCTTTAAAACCTTATTTAGAAAATATATATTCATTAATTAAAGGTACTTACCATAATTTTGATCATAAGTTAAAACATTTTTCCTAAATACAAGGTTGGTACAGACTCTGAAAAAGTCTGGAAATGCAAAAGTGTTCTGGAAAGTCTGGGAAAATTCTGGAAAGTAGAGCATATGTCTGGGAAAAATCTAGAAAGTAGAGCAAATTTCTTGGAAAATTCTGGAAAGTAGAGAAAATGTCTTGGAAAATTCTGGGAAGTAGAGCCAATGTCTGGGAAAATTCTTGGAAGTAGAGCAAATGTTCGGGAAAATTCTGGAAAGTAGAGCAAATGTCTTGGAAAATTCTGGGAATTAGAGCCAATGTCTGAGAAAATTCTGGGAAGTAGAGCCAATGTCTTGGAAAAGTTTGGAAAGTAGAATAAATGCCTTGAAAAAGTTTGGAAACCCAAAATTTTCTGGAAAGAATGAAGAAAGTCTGAAAAGTTAAGCAAATGTTCGGAAAAAGTCTGAAATCCAAAATTTTCTGGAAGGTATGGAAAAAGTCTTTAAAGTAGAGAAAATGTTTGAAAAAAGTCTGGAAATCCAAAACTTTCTGGAAAGTCTGGGAAAAGTTTGAAAAGTTAAGCAAATGTTCATAAAAAGTCTGGAAATCCAAAAGTTTCTGGAAAGTATCTTGAGCAAATGTTAGGGAAAAGTCTTGAAATCCAAAACTAATACAACTTTCTGAAAAGAATGGAAAAAGTCTAAAATATAGAGCAAATTTCGGAAAACATCTGGAAATCCAAAACCTTCTGGAAAGTCTGGAATAATTCTGAAAAGTAGAGCAAATGTTATATAAAAGTCTGGAAATCCAAAACTTTCTGGAAAGTAGAGCAAATGTTTGAAAAAAGTCTAGAAATCCCAAAACGTTCTGGAAAGTCTGGCAAAGTCTGGAAATCCAAAATTATGGAAAGTAGAGCAAATGCTTGGAAAAAGTCTGGATTTTCAGGGCTTAACTGCCAACAGGAAAAAGCACCCATTCAAACTTACAAAAAATTTCTTCAGAGATATGGATGCTCTAAATTTAAAAAGTGATTCCAATGTGTTAAATAAATAATTCCCAGGGATTTCATTAATGGCTGTGAAGATGGCTTTGCCCAGCTGCTTTCAGTACCTCAACTAAAAGATTTTTAAAATTCTTAAGGCCTTGCATAAACTTTGCCCAGGTACCAAATCTAAATTCCCTCCTGCTCCAAACCTTTATGAAATTCCCTAAGACTGTCTGTCTTATCCAGAGATAGGGATGCTCAAGACTTAAAGAGTAATTCCAATGCATTAAATAAATAGTTCTAAGACTATCTACGTTCTCCAGAGATATGGATGCTCTAAATTTAGAGAGTGATTCCAATGTGTTAAATAGATAGTTCTATCTATGACATCTATATTCTCCAGAGATATGGATGCTCTAAATTTAGAGAGTGATTCCAATATGTTAAATAAATAGTTCTATCTATGACATCTATCTTCTCTAGAGATATGAATGCTCTAAATTTAGAGAGTGATTCCAATGTGTTAAATAAATAGTTCTATCTATGACATCTATCTTCTCCAGAGATATGAATGCTCTAAATTTAGAGAGTGATTTCAATGTATTAATTAAATAATTTTATCTACAACTATCTACCTCCATCAGAGATATAGAAGCTCTAAATTTAAAGAGTGATTCCAATGTATTGACAGTCACAATATATAATTTTTTGAATTAAAACACACAACACAGGCAATTAGAAATGTCAGATTGTAAATTTTTTCACTGAATTAAAGTTGACCTAATTGCGATATTTTGTATTAATCTTCATTCTCAATTTCATGATTACATTTAAAAACTATTGTTTTAATATTTGAATTAATAGGATGAAGATGACTTTGACAGTTCCTTCATAGATGATACTACTCCCATTCATGTTGATTTAATGGTTGAAGAGATCTCGGATGATGAAGACAGTGACGGAAGTTACAATGTCATGTACACTGCAAGTACCAGTCAAGAAAGGCGATATACATTACGAAGCACAAGAGAGACAGTTTTGGGGTAAAGCTCTCAATTTTTAATTTTTTTTTTAAGTTAGCTTCCAGGAGAAGTTGGTACTCATTTTACCAACCTCATAAGGATGGAAAGCTTAGTCAACTTTGATAATGTGGTTGCCATGGTGGTAAGATCTTCACCTTCCAGCCGCTATAGTTATTGGCCTACCTGATGTAGATTTAAGATGAAGCATTAAATATTATTTCAGGGTTCTCAGTACAAATTTCAACAGGCAGCTGAATTTATTTTCACATGCACATTTTTTAAAGTCAAATAGCAAGGCTTGAGATTTACGATGGCCATATGACAGTTGCTATGGATGCCCCTGGCTATTGCTTTAATACCCCAAGAAATTCGCATAGTTTACGGGCATCTCATATTAAGATTACGATAAACGATTTATATTGACAGCTCCACAACTGATAGTCATAAAAGGGTAATTAATAGTCAACCATAAAAATGTCATTTTTAACATTTTCTGCTAACTTTCAATGATTATCTTGCTATGTGCCCCTCAAAAAATTTTGTTGTGGCTTTGGTGTCCTTTGACAATAGCCCGTTACCCCACCTTTGCCATAAACTATTAATACCAAGTTGGCCGTGCCCAAATTTAGAGAGTTCAAGGCCTGAAAGAGAAATTTAACAGTAACTACAGTTGGTTACCTCATCCAAACAGGTGGCAGAATACACCATTTTACTAATGCAAATTTTTGCTAGTTCCTTTCCCTTGTGGGGGCAAAAAGTCATTGCTCGGCCAAATTTGGGTTCATTAGTTCAGCGTAAACATCGCTTTTTGCCCCAACAGAGGAATGAATCTAGCAAAAATTTGCAGTAGTGAAATGGTATATTCTGCTGGGTGCTGAATTCTTCTGAGAAACCTTAGAACATTTATTATCTTTAACAATCTTTTTAATTCTTTTTAGCATTGATGAATTTCTAGATGTTGAATCGGACAGCAGCTCTATTGCAACAACTGATAGTTTTATTGTAAGTGATGAAGATTCAGGTAAGTGTTACCATTAGTTAAATGCTACATGTTTCAGTATTCAATATATTTTTTATAAAAATTGGTAAGATTTTCTAGGATGGGTACAGTATATGCAATAACTGAACATTTTGCCCATCAACTTGAGACAAACACGAATTGGCATAATAATAATCATCATCATCATCATCATCATCATCATCATCATCATCATGAGCCTTGCTAACTGCCCTCCTTGCAGTCAAGGACCGAACAGATGAAATATTTGCGAGGACGTGGCTCAACGAAGTCAGACCGCAAATGTTTTAAATGCGTACTAATCACACACAGACTTGTAAGGGTTATAGACACATACACAATTGTAGCCACTTTGTGGCCTTTACATGACTCGGAGTACAGCACCACAGCCAAATGGAATAAGCCGGGAATCAATCTTGCTGAGGAATGAAAGTCAGAGTACCTGGAGAAAAACTCTCAGAGTCAGATTGATATTGACATATCTCAGCTCACGTGCAGAGCCTGGGATTCGATCCTGGATGAGAGGTGCGAGTGATGACTACTACGCCAACCTGACTCCCCAAATAGTTGTTATGAAGTTATTAAGTGTTCTCTCAGGTACCAAAAAAATGGGGTGTCAAAATAAATGTGGGAGAAAAGAATCTTGACAATTACCTAACTTTGAACTTTCAACAAAGGAACGTATTATTTATGGTTATAAAAACTCATCAAGATAATGGTCTTTAAAGTCGTCTTCCTCTCAAACAAAACCAAACTCAAAATTAGTATGTGCTTTATCATCTGAAGTAAGAACTAGTAGAACAAGTGTGACCATTGATTGGAATTAATGTTTTACACTTTTCACCACTTGATGAGGGCGGTACAGTAAAAATTATTAAAGCAAGACAAAAACCTGAACTGAGTTGAAAACATATTTAAGCTAATATTTATGATATTAGCAACTATTTTGTATACAACACCAAGGCAATGTATTGACTTAATTATAATCTTGTTGCAAATTTCATTTTAATCCACAAATGGAATTTTGAAATATGCAGATGATGAGGGAAATGATTGGGTTCCATTCGGAAACAAAAGGCTTAATAAAAAATCCAGCAAAACAAAAGACAGGAAACAGACATTGAAAAGACCTACATCAAGGTATCCATCCCGTGCAAAGAAAAACAGCTCTGTGAAAACAACTTCAAGTCGTGCTAATATTACCAGAACAAGCAGCAGAAGTCGAACTTCCCAGAAGAAACAGAAGGTAATTCAATAAATGGTTTGAACCCAGGAGTAACACGGCCATTTTTTCTGGTTGTCTCAATCTGTGATATGTATCAAGGCAAGGGCTTGGTTTGGTCTTTCATGGTGACGAAGTGTGAGATAGAATAGCCTAGTAATAGGTCCTTAGAAGTCATTTATTATGCTATGAAAAGCCCTTAAAAAGTCCTTAAATTTTGTTTTGAAATTGTTGGAAGAACCCTGCAGTTTTCTTGTTAATGATTAAATTATAAACATTTTATTTTCAAAGACTTTATATTGTACTTTTAGGCGATTTTATGGTTGCTCTATTTTTTAGCAAGCTTTGGGTAGAAGAATGGTAAGCAACCCTGATGGCTGGATTAACATGAGTAGGACCGGTCCCAGTGAGACTTCCACTTCATTAGCAAGTACAGAACCCTCTACATCAGGAATACAGACAAGGTACATAAAATAATATGCTGTCAGCCAATACAGATTCCCCAACTCAAAGCTTTTAGTCTTGATTCTATTTACAAGGTAGGACAGAGTCTGCAAAACTGGAACTGAAAGGTCTGGAAACATTGACTTACAGTTTCTGAAAAGTATGGAAAAAAATGCCTGGAAAGTAGAACAAATGTCTGGAAAAACTGAATTTTCTCAGATTGACTTAAGTGTCATCAACTGTTACATTATCAACTGTTAAAGTATCAACTGTTACATATATGAACTTTCAAAACTGGAACACACAGTACAGGCAGTAGAAACGTTGTCAGTGTGTAAGACTTTTGTCTGAAACCATTGCTGACCTAATTTCGAGTCTAAAAAATCAGGAAAAAGAATGAGAAAAAGTTTGGAATTTTGTATTCAGAGATCTGTGTGAACCCTGTGTTTATTTGATTAACTAATTAATTTATTTTAAAAGTTTATACTTGACGATCAAGTTCCAATTCACGTGGAGTTGGAGTTGGGAAATGAAAAGTAAGAATTCCGTGTCTTGTGACGGCCTTGCTTCCTCTTCAAAGTTTTTTTAACTCACACTTTATAAAACATTTCAATTAAAACAAACAGTGTGAATGTCCCCCCGATGAATAAACTCGCACCAGTGCTAAGTAGTTGTCACAAGTAACATTCAATCAAAATTGGTTTGTTTGTGCTTGTGATTATCCCTATTTCTATTCCTGTACAAGATTGGGCGATGTGGGAATAAGCATTATCAAGTTATTACAGGAATTTCGCAGTAATAGTTCAGTACTCACGCCATCAAAGATAAAAATGTCACACAAACTTCAACGACCACTGTAAAAATTTTGAAGAATATTTGCTTAAAGTTTGGTGTGGGTGCTTTAATGTACACTGCTTTAGCAGGTACAACTTTGATCTTCTTAAATACTTTGCATCGAAAAACAGATAAAAGAATAACAGAAAAATCTGATTTCATTTGCAGAAATAAGAGTAAGCTTCGATCTCTTGGTAAACAACTGGAGTCTTCACATCGAAGTAATAGTTACCAAAATATCAGACAACTTCGCCCCCGTAAAGCAAAAATTAACAGTTTTATACCTATAGAAGATCAAGACAGCAGCAACTCCGACATCAGTGACTCCTTTGAAGAATTGAGTTTAAAAGCTGGAGTGAAGAGAAAAAAAGATAGAAACTCCGAGAGTGGTAGTGAAGACTATGAGGCGCTCTCAGCACAACTAAATACGTTAGAACCCTTGGCTGCAGAAGGAGGCATATCCTATTTATCTTCATTAACGCAGGGAAATACTGAATATGAAAGCGAGATATTAATCGAGCCATCGCCCCTCGTTGGCAAAAAACGATCTATTTTCACAAGGAGGCTTCATAGATCGCCAGCAAACATGTTTAGTGACTCCGATGATGCTCCTTCACCATCAAAGCTGGCTTCATTCAAAAAAGGGTCACAAAAAAGGAATAACACACAAGGATCAGGTCGTGATAATTCAAACGCACCCAAGAGAAACCTAATGCAATATAGGGAATTTGAAAATAGAAACTTAAACAGTCTTTGTACAGAGAAGAAGCAACCAAGTATCCACGTCAAAGTATCTAATAATCAAGTATCCACATCATCCAAGCAGCACGTAATGCATGATGAAATGGAGCAACAGGGCACATTGTATAATTGTACTGATCAGAGACATAGTAAAACGGCTACCAAGAAGATCAAACAGAAGAGAAAAAGAATTATATTGCTTGATAGCGACAGTGACTAACTTGCGTAAAAAAATCGTTTTGGCATAAATTAGAGTAAAGGCAGCATCATGCTGTTGATGTAAAAAGATGCAACGAAGGTTGTTTTATCTTTGCTGCATGGACGTCTGTCGCTGAGTGTGTGCTTGTGTTTGCATAACATCTGTTTTTCAATGTTTGCAACCTGGGTACACATTTACGGTGTACAGGTTTCTGTGCACGCCAGTATTTGTGTTTTTGTGCATCTACGCGCTGTTGTTTCTGTCTGTCCGTATATACCACAGTGTTTCTGAGTGCGTGCACTGTTTGTGTATCTTAGTATAAATACCAGTATTTTATGAGTGTGCGCATATACCCGCCAGTGTTTGTGAGTGTGTGCATATACGTGCCAGTGTTGTTGAGTCTGTCTGCAGCTATTTCTAAAACGGTTGACATCTCCAAATGTCAATACCGGGACTGAAAAGGAACTTTGGGTAGTATAAAAGTAAACAGTAGATCATATTGTAAAACTGATAATGATGGTGATGATAATGGTGATGATGGTGATGATGATGATAATGGTGATGATGGTGATGATAATGGTGATGATGGTGATGATGATGATGATGATGATGATGATGATGATGATGAAGAAGAAGAAGAAGAAGAAGAAGAAGAAGAAGAAGAAG
>JAODFW021035181.1:0-17087 GCA_027575235.2 Palythoa mutuki | reverse complement strand
GATGATGATGATGATGATGATGATGATGATGATGATGATGATGATGATGATGATGATGATGATGATGATAATGATGATGGTGATGATGACGATGATGATAATGATGATGACAATGATAAGAAAATTAAATAATTCTATAGGTTTTTGCCTAAGTTATTTCAGTGGCCAATATGTTACCCAGACGCGCCCTATTGAACTGTTTGTTCCATACATGTTATGTAGGCATACAAAGATACACTGCATAATAGTGATAACAACAATTATGATAATAATAATGATGATGATGATGATAATGATAGTAATAATATCAATAATATAAGAATAATAATAATATAACAATTTTAATCCACTCTTTGCAGGTAACTATACAACTGAATTGACAATTGATAAAATGTGTTTTAATCTGTTGCAGCTGTTTTACAAAAAAAACCGAGTTTGAGTCAAGTGTCAATCTGAAAGGTTTTCATAGCTATCGATCCTTAGGCTGAGCTTGTTCTTACTGATTGTTCTTAAGTTTTGGCCAATTTGAGCCTCGCTGTTGTTATAAAATTAGATGTCTTGTAAAAATATTCTTTTAGCAAAGCGTGTCAGCTACTTATGGAGAGAGTCTGCGCGAGGCAAGATGTTTTACTCTAAACTTAATGAGTAAAAACAACAAACATAGTCTCGGACTTGTGTGGCAAGTCAAAGCAACTTCGACAAAATTTATGTTTACATTTAATTCTTAGTCAAATTATTGTTAACGTGATGTCCTGATCTTAAAGCTATGCAGTTTGAACGTCAAAACAACATTAGAAATGATTTAAAAGGGTAACTAACTTTGTAACACCTTGAAGAAAAACGCGTAATTTATTCTTATACCTTAAAATAAATAGGCAGCAGATTGCTTATGAATTCAAATAAAAGCCGCAGAAATAGAAATTTAAAATGAGACGGAATAGGTATAGACATTGACAGATATTTCAAATGTAAGACGACCTCCCAGAAAAAACTTGATAAGACGATAATAGGCGTTGATAAACAGAAAGCAGTGTTGTGTACAAATTTCTTCTTGTTTAAACAACCAGTCTTTTAAAAATAGGTAACCTACCTTTTTTGTTAATCCTTCAGCGAATAAGAAGTCAGTCCTGCAATCAGATCAAAGTCAGAGGTCCAATGTCGAATTGAGTGACTTAAAATTTTGGCAGTCGTCAGTTCGAAATTGCGTTTGCGACTGAACTTGCAAGAGAACAAACCTCTTTCATAAAACGTTTCGGCGTATGTTTTCACTTCAGTATTTTAAACTTTTTAAGTTTAGTAAGGTGTTAAAAGGGTACCTAGAAGTAACCTTTTCGCACTTAGCTGTGCACAGATGTGAAACGTTAACTAAAGTGGCAAAAAGCGAATTTCATTTCAGTTGACTGAAGCATATGTTTCAAAGCGGCCGACGTTGCAGATATCGCGGTTGTTCATTCTGTCAGGAGTAATTAGAATCTTTCTACCGGAAAGGCTAGTGTCAGAAATAGAAACTTTTCTACGTCCTCAAGACGCCAAGATTTGATTTTGTATGCGATAAGAAAGCATTTCCTTTCAGTACATGCAAAAGCTATTAGGAAACAACTTTAAAACAGAGGAAACCGTCGTGGAATTTCGGAGGAGCACTTCAAACTTTCTCGTCACAATTATGACAACAACTTTATTCCTGTTTATAAATATAAGTGGACGCTAGACTCTAAAAAGTTCGAGAACTTTCCTTTTATAAGCTGTCGTATTAAGTTTTTGATAATATGCAAAGCTCGTGTTAAAGGAATAACCCTTTTCAGTTTTATCTTACCCTGAAAATGATTAAAATGAATTGGAAATACATGCAATGTAAGTTAACTAATGAAAGATGGCATTCATATAAACAAATAAAACTACGGAGAAAACAGACTTTACAAGATTCAAATCACAAATGTCTCCAAGGCAGTTGTCTACTTAAAGACCACAGGTAAAAAGGCGAAACGGTAAGGCAAAGCTTAGAGCTTTTTACACGTCTTACTTTTCTACATACTGATGTTTTCTAAGTATTGACCAGCATAATACTTAACGACTTCCTTTTAGTCACAACAAATAAGAAGGCAACAAGAATCATTAATGTACCTGTATCATGGAGATTTCCTCCTGTTATCGAAGAAATACTTGCGTAAAGCTAAACTCCACGTGATATTTTACAATAGAAAGACCAAATATGCGACCAAAAGGAAAGAAAAATAAGATCAACATTTCTGCGTTAATGATATTTATTTCACTACCAATCAACATAACAGATGACAGTTGACTGATGGCACTTATAGATGATTTTTCAATCACTTTCACCTTTCATAAATTTCGACAACATAGCAGACAAGTTTAACCTTGCACCGCTTTATTATTATCACCACATGTTTTTAGAGAAACATCCATGCAGTACGTCATTTTGCATTCGGTGTGGCCGAGTTTTTGTGTACAATGCCTCGGCACTCTAGCAAACTAAGTGGGTTTATTTTTTTTTGTCATTTTCCATTTTAATAAATTTATTGAGAAAGACATCTAAAAGAATTGATTTTTTGCATAAGCTAGGTGGCGGCTCCAAATGTCGTACTTTGCTGAATTTTTCGAAAGTGTGTCAAGTTGTCCAAGAGAATTCATCGGTCTAAGACCATTCGACGATGGTATGTCAGCAATGTAAGGGATTTCAAAGGTTTGGTTTAGTCTGCTAGAGTATTTGCACATAACCCTGGGCTTGTTCAAAGTTTGTACGGCATTTTCAAAAGTGGTTTTCCAGGTTTTGGAGGTCAAAGTAAAGATAAAATGAAGTATTGTTGTGGAGCCTACTAGTCTGACTAAATTGACATTCTTTGAATCTCTTAAGAAGGTATTGAAAGCTCTTCATATAGCTAGCACGGTGTTTTCATTAGAATCAAGTTGTAAGATTTTATTAATTACATTAAAAAAACCGTTATAAAGAAGGGATTTCATTACTTCTTAAGCTATGCTCATTGTTAGCACTTATTAATTAATTTACTTATACTATCATTTCGTTGTTCCTGTTTTTTTATACAAGCATAAAATTCAAAATATTGTTGTAAAACCCGCACGTACAACTTCCTGTTTCGTTGGGTCCTTCGTTGTTTGCCAGCTTTTCTTGATATGTTTATTAAATTTAAAGATCACACACACAGAATATAATATTTGCCAATGCTATGAGAAATCGGTACAGTTTTCAGACAAGCTAATCAGAGGGCGTTTTCAGGTATTTAGCCGTACCCGGTGCATATGTTGCACTCTTTCTTTTGTGAGTTTGTTCCTAAAATTTTGGAAGGTGTATTTAAAATTCTGGCGGAATGTAGACAACAAAACCCATGATAATATTTGGTTCGTGATCCGTTGGAGCTGATTTCAGAGTCAAGGAAGTCTATGTTTGAAATCTTGAGACTTTACGTAAACCTTCACTAGGCGTTACTTCGCTTTTCCTGACATTGAGACGAATATACAAATCAGGCACGGGCGCCCTACGTAGGAATTTTTTGTGGGGAGGTGTAAGCGAGCGCTAAAAGCACAAATATTCTAGGGTATATGAAAATACACCCTCTTCTACGTAATGTCGGTTAGCAAAACTATCAGAACATTTAATGTAAGTAAACTGATCTGAGTAGTTTTGGGCGATTCACCGATCTTGATTTTTTTTTACGTGGGCTGGTTGTGGTTTTCAGCTGTTTTTTTATGAAAAATAATACAAAATGTTTGAATAGCAAACCAGTTCAAAACAGTTAAAAGTAATTTATATAATGAACTTTACGCAGTCTTTTCTGACAGTGATAAATATGTTAGATATTGGAAAAATATTAGGTATTATCTCACATTACAGAAGGAACGAGGTGAGGGCGTGCAATATATAAGTTATTTGAATAATGAAAAACACTGCTTGTAGCTATTCAAAAACTAAATGAAAAATAAATACTTTTAAAAATGTTTGACGTCTTTATTAAAAAATTGTTTTAAACCTATAACATAATCCTATAGATATGAGTATTGTATATGTGATATGAATTGTTTTTTAAAATATAGATATAAAACTACCAGCCGTGTTTGAGGTATTTCTGGAACCGCAAAAAATGAATTTGTAAATTAAAATTAAATTTAGAACATTTAAAAAAAGAGATGGTTTTGATTATCGGAAACCCTTTGTCAAAGCAGAATGACAGGTTTTCAACGTACAAAAACGCAGAGTAAAACATTTCCCTGCAATATAGTCAGTCATGTACTCTCCCTCCGAGATGTAATGTATTGTAAATTATTCTTTGAATAAAAGGCTTAAAGTTAAGTACTTATGTCACTGAATTCCTTTTAAGTCTAGATATCTGTGGATCTATGTAATCAGCTTCAGAATTTTACGATGGAATGTTATTATAAGATCGCATATATGGATATGATTACTTGTATTCATGTACGTACTGATAATAGTACAAGATAATATAATAGAAATATAGTAAAAGATAATGCCAAAATTCCAGTAAAACTATTAAAGAGAAGAGAAGAGAAAAGAAGAGAAGGGACAGCATTTCTATTGCTTTGGAGAAAAGTAATCACTCAGTTAAATTGCATTTCCTATAACGGCAGTGATAATAAGGAATGCGGTTAGGTGATCTGCCCTGAAGTAATATAAAATACCATACAACTATTATATTTTGGGGCCGTACATCTATATGGTTAAAAAGTGTTACATTATGATTAGAAAACGATTGCATTTGTTAATGATTAATTTTACATTTATGGTGGGTGTTACATTTATTATTGACAAGTATTAAACTCATGCCTACTATCACATTTATCAGGGATGATACAGTATGAAAAATCCCAATGGCAATGCCACCACCCTTCCGTCCCCGCCTCCTAGACTGGCTGGAGGGTCGTTCCTGCTGTATCTCAAGATTCGAGTATTGGGCCCACTCATGCAGACAAACGTAAGAATGTATTTGTTTGGGACTATATCATAGAATAGGAACAAATACGTTTTGGAATAATCCACAATTTTCCAAAGGAACAGTTATTCCAAATAATTTACACATTCTGAAACACTGGCAGTATATGATTCTGCATTTTATTTCAACTGATCCGGTTGAAAACAGAATACAACAACATGTGATTCGAAGTGAGTCCGGGACCTTGTGCCTAAAACTAAAAGGCAGCCGAGATTTTACCACTACGTCAGCCATGCCACCGTTTTTATTTATATATGAGAAAAATGAGATTCTTCTGCACATCTACACGGTGACCCACAAGTGCAATTGAAAAATGTTAATATACTCAATTACCGGCGCCGGCTCCAATAAATATTTTTGTACTGAAACAAATATTTTGTATTGGCATTTATTTTTTGTACTGTAATATTAATATTTATTTGCACTTATGGGCCACTGCCCATTTACAGATATCTTTTTATCTGTTTTTGATCGAGGTTCATTGTTCTTAACTTTTTGCACAAAATGAGCTTCAATTTTCTGGCTACACCGGTACCGTTAATGACAATAAATTCCGACAACGTAGTGGACTCTGCTTTCTTGTTAACATGTACATGTAGTTTTGTCGGTTTTATAAGAAATAGAGATTTTGAGAGATATATTAAGAGCTTGATATCGATTTTATTCACGAGTTTCAATCGTATCGTATAACCAACGATCGAATCCATTGCAATATTTTGTAATTTGCTTATTACACAATTTTGGGCAGACAAAACAACTGACAACAGTGGCATGGTTGGAGCAGTGGTGAGATCTCTGCCTTCTAACCACAAGGTCCCGGGTTCAACACCGGCTCAGCCGAGAGTTGAACATTTGTGTGACCTTCTTTTCCGCCAAAGTTGACTCAGCTTTCCAACCTCCCGAGGTCGATAAAATTAGTACCAGCTTCTGCTGGGGGCTAACCTGCAAAGGATTAGTGTCCCGTCCAGGGGAGTCAATGACTCTCATCCACTTAACACTATACAGAAACCGAAGATAAGCACCGGCTACAATGAGCCGCTTAGGCTCGTAAAAGGGTTTAGCTTTTTAGCTTAAAACAACTGACAGCGACACTAAAACGACTCAATGCGAATACTAATTTGTTCTTCTCGATGTTTTTCTTCTTCATGCATAACTTTAAAAGGTCTTAAATAATGTGTCATTGTTACTCAAGGTGCTCTTGCCCTTATTTTGATATAAGAAATTTGAATAATTCATCATTTTCCTGAAATTGATTCAACCGCGAGTGTGAAACCATGTTTGAAACAATGTTTCATTGATTGAAAAAGGCGGGAAACATTCGTTGCTAGACTAGTAACACAATAATACAAGGAATGTGATTGGTTGAAAGTATTTATATCGAGCTTTTACATTGGACCGTTTTACCATGAATTGATGTCATATCATTTCACTGATATGGCTTTTTTATTGATATGGTTTTTATTGACGGCTTTAACATGCGATATCTACCCCAAATATGTAATAAAAAAAGACGTTACCCCTTTTAAAACACGAGAGAACAAGTGCGTTTTCACTAGCTCGTTCCCAGGGCTTTTTCCTAGAAGGTGGCCTACTTCTAGAGAAAAGCCCTGGAAACGAGGTTGCGGCATTTTAAACGTCTTCTTAACATTAACAAAAGTCATTCGTTAAAAAAATACATCGATTTAAAAGGAACTCCGTAGCTGTTACTAGAAGATTTATTTTTTGCTTATCATTATTCTACAAACACTACAAAAATAAATATACTTGATATATTTTTTCGATTAGAAGCCACTGACTGGTTCTGCGGTTTTGTTTGGTTATCAGTAAGTAGTGATATAATGGCCTTGAGGTATACAAACGCCAAAAAAGAGACAAGGTTTTTAAGACAATCTCTAATCGAATTCAGCACGTTTCTACCCAACTAAGCATGCAATATGTTCCTAGTCTGATGTTGTTTGCAATTTTTAATCTCTACTCAAGAGATCGATGTTTCTATATCAAAAGGAGGCAAGCATTTTTGTAAACAGACCCTTCTCATATCAACAAGCTTTCATTCAGTTTACCACGCAATATGTTTCATGTATGTTTTTGTTTGTAGATTAATTGCTGCTTAAGAGATTTTCGAAATTGTTTGCCGAAAAGGATGAAATAATAATCACTTGCCACTGACGGCGCGCTGAAGTACTTGTTCTTAAGCTGATCTTGTGTGAATCCGATTAAAAACTGGGATTTAAGCACTGTTATTACAAAAGAAAATTTTTTTCTTTGAACAAAGTTTACGTGTAATCAGTTTACTTCCCTAGTGCATTTCTGCAACATTTTATAATTTTTATTTCTGATACTGGACTTGATGCTAGAGGGTACTTATTGCTCTGAATAAACTTAAAGGTAGGTTTAGTTAGTTTGTATGTGCATATATGTATGAACAAACACTGAAACAGACAAACTATTTATCCAGATCTATCTATCACGTTTGTCACAGAGGTCGGTGAGTCAAATTCCCCTTTATGACCGATCTGCCGATATATTATTCACGTTTAAATTAGAAATCGTTTATACACGCACAAAGCTCCAACAAAAAAATGCCATGAACAATTCAAACGCAAATTGTACTATCTGCAATTGTCGATGTTCCACAAAAATCTCCGTTACTGTTCTATATTGCAATTTGCAAGCATTACTTTCAATACATGAAGCAAGGATTGTTAACCATATTCAATCATTTTGATATGATTAGACTGCATGAATATAAAATAAACCGGTTTCTTGTTTTACTCAAGCTAAAAGTTGCTTTAAAAAGCGATAATTCTAACGCAGCTGGAGTTAGGTGGAGCATATAACATTGATAAAAAGCGCCTTACCTCAAACTTTTCTTTAATGTAGGTAATGAAACACAGGGGGTAACTGAATGCGGCCTCAGCTCGTACTTTAGAACATTCTAAACTGGTTGTTTTTAAAGGGTTTCTTTCGTGCACCTTCGTTCGGTTGGCTTTAAAATTGATTCGGATCCGGAAACACCAGCTAAGCGCAGTATTACCACTGCTTGTGTTTGACCCTTCTCACCTCCTGCACAGAGCTCCTTTGCTCATAGTTACTACTTTAGTGCCAGAATTTTAATCTATTACCTACTTATAAACAATCTTCCAAAAACATAATGAGTTAAACAAACTTTATAACTAGCTCGTTAGGAAACGAAGTTAACAATCTTAAAACGCATGATACACACCGGTTCGGGTAGGATTTTTCGCAATCTCTTGGATTTTCTTCAACTTTTTGTAAACGGTTTTTCTTTTGCCGTCTTCAAACATTTGTTCCAAGTATTTGACATTTTTCATTACACTAATGCTTTAACTACCATGTTTTGACAATTGATTTATATATCTAATAAATATTTAAGATCATTTGCTTTTTAACCGGCTTGTCGTGTCATAAAGATTGTTAATTTGATTATGCAGTCTCCACGCTTCTCGACCTTAATCAGTTAATTTAGTTGTGCATGGAATTTTTAAAAATCACGGAAAAGCTCATACTTTGTTAGCTAATAAGTCTTGCAAAATAACTGGGGTTATCTCTCGTATACCTAAAAAATGGTTTAGCTTTTTTTACTTATATGGATTTTGAAATATTTATCCAGAGTTAGAAATAAACCAAAAGTTTTCAACTTTTGACCAGTGTATGAAACCCAGTAAAGCGACCATTCATTTTAATTGTCGTTAATTTTTTTTTATAAACTTCAAAAGTAGACTACGCCTGCTTTCAAAAATACCTTGATTTTTTAAAACTCAGTAAACACGAAAAAAGTAAAATAAATCTCAGGTCTTTGTTGAATAAGGACACTGATAATATAATTATTGCAGGTTACAATGTTTCGGCTCCAAGGTTCAAAAAGGTTCAATTTACCTTATCCAACAACATTCCTACAACTATTCAGCTTAACTTTTATTTTTCTACAAGACTAGAATTTTTGACATTCTTTTTAAATGCACGGAAAGTTTGTAGCAATCAGTATGCTAAAAGATGTAACGAAATATGTTGACAAGAAGCTGCCGTTTCACCAGTCATTCCAGATCCCTTTTTGAAGCTTACGTTTAGCTGATGTACAAAAAGGCAGATGAATAACAAGTTTTAGATTTCAGAAGACATTAAAGAGATATAATGAAGTAGTATGATAGGTATTGTAGCTTATGATCGCCAAACTATTCAACACGAATAATATTAAGTAGGATTTGGCACTCATGTATGGTCGGCTTATATTCCATTTAGGCGTTTTTTAAAAGTTTATCGTTACAACATAGATTTTGAATTTGATAGTAGTAATATTACTATCAAAATTATTACAAAGAAAGATTTCGATTTCGTTTAAAATGTTTACATGCAACTAAGGTTATTTTAAATATATAAATAAAATGCAACAGCAATATATCTGAATACTATACTTTACTATAAATTATAGAGATAGAGTGGACTATAAAATCTTTCTACATGTGATTGAAGATTGCAGACATGTGAACACACAGCTGGCATCCGTAATTTACATGCGCCGACGAAGCTGTAAACAGCCTCTCCCAAAAAAGAGATAATTTACATATATTCATGTAAACCGAGCGACTTCATCCATAAATTATTTAAATTAGAATCAAGAAATATACAAATCAGGTACAAAACCAAAGTGCATTGCCAAACGACAGTTATACCAAGTTCGCAAGTGTTACTGTTAGGTTGAAATAGGTGTCACTGCAGCCACAATGGTTGAACTTCAACAAAACATTTCTCATTAGCGTCTATTGTTCGTAAACCAACCTGGCTGCCGCTCTTGATAATTTTTGATTCTCAAGAGATTAAAACTCAGCAGTTGCCATTTCTATCAAAGTTGTTTGACTCTACTAATGATGCTTCTATAACTGTTCTGAGCTTGCTCTAACAAGAGTAGTATAGGAGAGATGAGATTAGCCCTATTTTTGTGCTACAGTTTCATTAAAGCGTACATCATAACTCATAAAAGCAATAAAATAGCGAGCCCGTTTGGAGCCTTTGCTAATCAACATCAGAACTCATTAGTTAAATTAGGGGTTGATAATGGTTGTCTTTCTAAAATGACACCGAGCGTGATAAAAAAATCAAGGGAAATCTTGGGAACGTTGCTTGAATGAAATTTTTTGTAGGCTTAGCTGTGAAGCCTCGATGAAGTTTATCGTTTAGGAAGATTGACCAGCTAATGAGTCTGTTATCATCTCACTGTCTTCTATAAGAAAGACCTTATCAGTCTTGTCTTTGAATGAACTTAGGAATATTTACTCAGGTTTTACGAAACCCTGATTGGATGTTTTTTGTGTTTGAATACATAAGTGTCTAATAAGAACTAAGCTTAAGTCACTAAAGTTGCGATGTCATAACTTTTATCAGTATATGAACTTTTAGTGCTGAAAGAAAACAGTTATATCAAGCACAAGACAATTATGAAAAGAGGAAGGAGAAAAAGAAAGAGAAGAAAAGTAAAGGAGAAAAAGAACAAGAACAAGAAGAACAAGAATAAGAACGAGAAGAACAAGAAGAACAAGAACAAGAAGAATAAGAAGAACAAAAAGAACAAGAAGAACAAGGACAAGAACAAGGACAAGAAGAACAAGAACAAGAACGAGAAGAACAAGAACAAGAAGAACAAGAAGAATAAGAAGAACAAAAAGAACAAGAAGAACAAGGACAAGAACAAGGACAAGGACAAGAACAAGAAGGGGAAGGACTTAAGGGAAAAAGAAGAAAGAGAAGGAAGAAGAAAGAGGAGGAAGAGGAGGAGAAAGTTGAAAAAGGATATCAAGAAAGAAACAAAGCGAAATAAAGAAAATGGAAAAAAATGCGAAAGAGAAGAATTAAGAGAACGAAGAGAATGTGCAACTGGAAAAAGTAGAAAGTGAAGTCTCTAGACAATTATTGATATTTTTTGTTGTTCAGCTTTAGCACAGATGGACCCACTAGAATTGACCTGCTCCCAGTAGATGTGGTTTCACAGCTCAGTTGGTTAGAGTACTGGACCGGTATCGCCGTGGTCATGCACGGATTCAAATCCCGCTGAAGCCTAAAGGTACGACAAGCATCTCCGCCCACTTATATATAGAAGTGCTCTCACTCACTCCGAGTTCCCCCCGGGGTCTCGTCGTTAGCACGGAGCGATAAGGATCAAAATTCCACATCCACAAGTGAAAAAGGGTCCCTTCCCCGTTTCATTAGTTCTTGCATCAAACTAGGCAAGAAAAATACAACCATTGCTTTAGTTGCACATGCGTTAATAAAATAAAATAAAAGCAAATGATATTGGACTTCAAGAGCCATTTCAAATGCGGATTCCAGATGATTTTCCAGATGACATCTCCTAATCCACACAAACGCAAGATTTAAATTGTTTAAAAAGTTAAGCTGCAATTAGCTGAATAAATGACAAATTGAATTTTCATCTTAGTTGAATACACTCAATAACACATTAATGTTGATTTGTTTGTGTTGATATTGCAGCCTCAACTTGTGCCAGCTGAATGAGTCATATAGTATACCGGACTTTTCGAGACATTTAAGCTTTTCGTATAACGGAATATTCGTTACGAAAGCAACACAATATCTGTTCTCATTAAAAAGTAATTCTGCATGCAAGTGTACAAGTTAAAAAAGAATTAAAAGCTTTTAGTAAGATAACACACGAACAGCACAACAAGATAGCACTGAAAAACTATACCCAGTGACAACAAAGAACTGAACATCGAATGTCACTCCGTTCTAACAATGAAACGAGATGTTTCTCAGTTTAACCAACAAGTCAGTACATCCTATCATGTGCTTTTTAGTACAGTAGAAGATTTGTTAGTGCAGTACGCCAGAGATTTAGAAAGTTTATGCTTTTGCTACTTTTATTTTTTTTTCTGAGCTGGAAAAGCTGCTTTTTGAGATTGTTATGAAACCGCATCATTAAAACTTACACCCTCTGGTAATCAACCTCATCATATGAGTCTCATATGTTTCACATTCAACAACTCCTGTATTGTTATGTAAATGTATATCATCGTGGTGTTAGCCTACTGACGCAACGGAGAAATAAATTGGTCTCAAAATCTTCGGTAATCTACCTGACTTAAGCAATAACTGCCAAGGGAGTAGATTTCTTTCAAAACATGCATGGGTTTGATAGTTTTAATAGACGTAAAACTGAGAGAATAGTTACAAATTAACTTTGCAGTTTGTTACGTCTCTCATGGATGAAAATATCTAATGATATTCTGTCTCTCGCAAAAAGGAAAATTATGTCTCTCGGAAAATTAAAACAGGTATCTGTTATCAAATACCCTCTAATATTCCTATTCTTGAGTAATCGTAGAAAATCGCTATAATTATAGACTTAATATTTTGACAAAGGAAAACCTAGTCTGCAGGAATTGACGTACTAACTGGAATGATCAGTTTAGTATTTACGCAATGGTGGTACTGAAGAGAAAGTTTCAATCAATCGCTACTCTGTACAATATTCAGAGCTATGCATGTCGAACATATCTTAGTGATAATGAAAACCACTAAAAATCACTACAACACACATTTCTTCACCATTCACATTAGTTCAGATTTGTGATGGAAAACTTCCATGTTATAGTAGAAAAGAACAAGTAAAGCCATGCAATCACACAAAGGTTTTGAAATTTTTGTCAAAATTAGTTTGAAATTTGTTTTATGTTTGTTTTGGGAATAAAATTTTCAAACCAAAATTTTTTTAAACTGACAGTGATACCGGGTGGGTACTTTTTGATTTACCATTCCACAAACTATTCAAAATATAATCTACTCAAACTTATAGTGTCAGAAAATAAGTAGTGGAAAGTATTAATGAAGTACAATTTACTTGCGAAAAGTTAGATATTGCTAAAGAGGTTTAGATCAAACTGTTATGTCTCCGCAGCGTCGACAATAACAAAACAACTACCTTTATTTTTGCACTACTAAAAACGGTATTACATGCAGTTATATATACATGTACTTATAAATATATATGTGTCAGTGCATGAATATGTTTCAGTAAAGTTTCAACAAACAAAACTGAACCCGTATCGGTATGTTTTATTATTTCCCTATATATGCAATTCTAACAAAACAGACAACTATATATTAATTATTATTGTATTTATCTGAAATCAGTAACTGAACACATGTACCTTTCTGCAATTTGTTTGGAATCCATTAAATCCTTCGGCTATGGCTGTAATTTCTATCAATTTTGTGTGCCCGTATTCGATCTCGTATTCGATATAGCTGCTTGTTTACCGAAATGCAAAACCGAAGTCGAACAAAAAGCACCACACTCAATCTGGCATACAACAAAACCAGTGAACGTTGAAACCAGTATTGCAGTAGTTATTTAAGGTCAATGAATAGGCTGAAATGTGAAAATACCTGAAAATTGAAAAAGCAAATTATGTTGTTTCATTGAAAAAGATCTTTTATATAATTTGTTTTCAATGGCTAATTTTGTTCGTGAGTTATTGCAAAATATCTTTTTTTACCGACAGTCGGGAAGCTACACGGTTCATTGTTCAAACGCTGTTTTCTCGGTTCCAGTTCTTACAAAAATGAGGGTTTCTAGTACAACTATAGAGAAATACTTAAAGAACAAAACCGCGTGGGCGAGTTTGAAAAGAAGTCCTGATTGATTTTTTGTTAATCGATTTCTGCGCCTCTCGGATAGAAATATAAATTTGCAATTTTCTAGAAACAAATTTAAAAAATGATCGGCTTTCACAAACAAAAGTCGCACACTTTGACGAAGTTAAAACGGTGACAAACACTAGCAGAAGTTATGAGATCTGGGCTACTGTTGATTTCATAAAGGCAAAAACTGAATCGAACGTAGAGCGTCAGTTCGTCCTTACAATAACAAATATATCGTCTGTGATAAATATCAAGCAAGAAATCGTATGAAAACTAGAAACACCTGTCAAGGTGTTCAGTAACCTTAAATACCAATTTAAGTGGTTTTTTTTCCAACTGCTAAAACAGTGTGCGAGAACTGTAACCATTTGAACTGGAAAAAAACACCTTCATTGACATTGTGTGGCCGTCATTTTAAAGTCGAACAAAAGACACCGTACTGAATCAGTTCCACACAACATTCACTGATTCAGTAATCTGGTATGGCTGTATCATTATCACAAGAAACTATTTAAACAAACTTCTCCTTTAAATCCGAAAGTTTGTAGCTAGAATATTGATAGTCAATGTGTCTATGTCGAAGTTTTCCCAAATTGGAGCATCACTTTCTGGCGATACCGAATATTTTTTCAGGGAGGTGCACAGAACTTGCACCTTTTTTCATAATTTTCATATACTATAATACAGTTACATTAACTTCTTTTATAAACACTGTTTTATCAAACGACAAGATTTGTAAAAGGTTTCTTCCTTTTGTGGCCATGCTAAAAAGTAATTCTATGCTAGAAAAAAAAAAGAAAACATGATTGTAGGCTGCTATAGAATGATCGGAAGTGTTATGATCAAAATTTATTTTGATTAATTATTTGCCACACAAAGCTGTCACCCAAAAATGTTACCCGACTGATTAACTTTAGCAATTGATAGTTTTTGATTAATATTGCAGTAATGCTCAAATCAAAAAAAAGTTCTTATTTCAATCCAAATTCAGTAAACTTAAACGGAGTCAACAAAAAGTAAGAACCTAACAGTAACTAACCTTGGTCTCTGGCTTTAGTCTTCCAATTCCTTTAGTTTGGAATAGAACAACTGCAAACAGTGCAAAGAAAACCTGAGATTTTGTCCTGTTACTCTGCACTGTATCAATCTAATACCAACAGTGTTAGCTGGCAATATAACTATATATTTCTTAAAGGTTGAACAAACTATTTTTGTAGTTGAACCAATACGATGGTAATGACGCCACATCCGGTAATAAATATCTAGTGGTAGCTGTAAATTATAGAACGAGCAATTAATCATTCCGGTTTTCCAGACATTTCGAAATTGTTTTGCCTTCTGTTAGTCTACGCACTCCAGTGTCAAGGTTCTAGTATGTAATAACTCTTTTTTGAAAACACATTCGAAATCCAATTAATAGCGCCTTAAGCACAGCGGTTAAGTGTAAGCCTCGCGTAGGGTATATTTAGAATTAGGGAATCCGTGAAACTACTTAAGAGACCCGCGCTTCCTGTACAAATATTTTTTAGTTCTATTATTATTTTCTTTATTTCAATTATTACTTCCTAAGCAATCTAAACTGACAAAAGCATATGGTTAAAACAGAGAAACATTTAACAAACCAAATGAACATTAAGCAAGTAAATGGAATTCACGCGTGATTGTTATAAACAAAATAGATTTCCTGGTTACGTTGTAAAATATTACGATTTGTAAAGGGGCTATGCCCGAATCTACATAAATACATAAATCTTTCTTTCGCCATTACTTTAATCACTGCAGGAGATCGCATCACCGTATAAACAAGCAAACTTAAATGTTAATATTCTTTATAGTCGAAGATATCCTTAGGCAAAACAAACATACAGTCTCATTTTAAACAATATATACTGCAACTAGAAAAATAAAGTTGGGGGATGTGTTATGTTAACAACAGTTTTACAAATCACTTGAACATTCTGGGCGGGTAACGCTCTATTTCCAACACCACACCTAAATAGCAAAGTGTTTATACAAGGTATACAAGATATGACATTAAAATCAATATTTGAAGATGCCGTTCTGTCTTTAACACTTATTGAACTTTAAATAAATCTTCAGTTGGACCTGGAAACTTTGTGTAACTTAGGAATTCTAACTATTCCTACGGCTACCAGGTTGCGGAATTGCATTAATAAAATTTCAGCCACAACATTTCTTGTCATGCAGACACGATTATCCGAAATGTCGTTGGCGGTCCTTGTCAAGTGATATTCTGTGGTAATATAAAAAAAGAGCTAAAATATGTTTTATCAATATCAAATTCTTAGCTCAGTATTGTAGTGTTTAATAACAGCAACATGAAAGCAGAAGACGTATTTCTGTAAATACAAAACTCTGATTTTGTAGCTAAGACTGGAAAAATAGAAACTTTATGATCTACTGTTACGTCAGGTCTTGCCGGGTGGAAAAGATTAGGCGCAAGGTTGCGGGTCCAGTTTTGATAAGAACACTTTTCTTTGTGTCAATATATAAACGTATTGAACAAAAGCGAACTTTTGAAAATGAAAACGTTTTGGATATTAAAGGTCAAATAAAACAATTCGTTTTGTAAATTCATTTATACTCTGTCTAGGTAGTTCCGTAAAATGGGTTTGGGTACAATATAATGAATACATTAGGTTTCTGCATCAAGAAATATAGAGGTATTAACAATTTGAATTAATACCTAGTTGTAAAATAAAAAAGGATGTTTCATTGAAACCTGATACAAAAAATGTTCAAATGACCAAAAATAATCAGGATATTTGAACAGCAGCCTGAATATTTCGCGAACCAATGAAGACGATAGTGATTGTGTTTCAGTATAATAACGAGCATTTACCAGCACAGACCTCTCAATGTGATAATTTGCTGTTATTATATTAGGCTTAAACGTGGGTCAACACGTGGGATGCGATTACACCTGCAATTTAGCGTGTGAGCGAGCAAACAGACTATGACATAATAATGTTTATACAGGTTTCTGAAACTCTCATTAAAGAAGAATCTTTTACTACGACATCAGACTAAAGCTGCATTTAGTTTGTTTGCTTGTAATTATAAAATCATCAATTTTTCCAACTTGGCCATTAAAGGTTTTGCACGAGTTACATAACTCCATAGCAACCGTAACTACGCCGCCATGTTGCATGCCGTGCACTACAAAATGGCGGTCGCACGAGGCGACTGGTGCATGTCGCGTCTTTACACAAGTATTGCAACTCAGTGTTTCACTGACTGTCAAAAATAAGAGTTTTTACGACAAAAAGATTCAGTTTATGACAGGAATTGATCCGTACGCCCGTATGTTATAGTTTTATAGTGTTATTTTTCAAAGAAAAAACTGTGTGAAACTAAGGGCAGCATCTCATATCGATTCATATAGACTTTAGGGGGTGGGAGAGG
>JAODFW021034225.1:0-17091 GCA_027575235.2 Palythoa mutuki | reverse complement strand
TGTGTGCTATGCTGGGCTGGATCCGCCTAAGTCATGTTGTACTGTGCTGGGCTGGATCAGCCTAAGTCATGTTATACGGTGCTGGGCTGGGTCAGCCTTTGCCATGAGCACTGTACTATGCTGTGCTGGGCTGGGTCAGCCTTTGCCATGAGCACTGTACTATGCTGTGCTGGCCTGGATCAGCTTATAAGTCATTGTGTGCTATGCTGGGCTGGATCCGCCTAAGTCATGTTGTACTGTGCTGGGCTGGATCAGCCTAAGTCATGTTATACTGTGCTGGGCTGGGTCAGCCTTTGCCATGAGTCACTGTACTATGCTGTGCTGGGCTGGGTCAGCCTTTGCCATGAGCACTGTACTATGCTGTGCCGGGCTGGGCCATGCTTGTTGAGAAAAGACACTGCACTGTTCTTAGCTTGATGTTTTTTGACAAACAAAGTAAATCATCTTGATGTACTTTTGTAATATTTACCTGTTGTTTCTACTAGGTATTACTACTTCACTTTTGAGCACTCGTCAAGCTATCAGAATGTGCAGTTTCAGTTTCTTGATGCCGTTGAAAGCCTTGACCCAAACAATATTTCGGTAAGCAGTAAACGCAAGTGCTGCATATGGGTAGATTAGTTTATAATAATAGTATATATCATAAGAACCATTTTTAGTCTTTATGGTGCTGCCTATTTCCCGGAAACAAGGGTGGGCAACACCTGGCAACGTCTTACTCCTGCTCTCCAGGCGACTCTATTGAGCAGATTAATATCCTCGAGGTTGCAATTTGTCAGGTCTTCTCGGATGCTTTGGGACTACGTTTCCTGGGTCTTCCGCAGTTTCTTGGGCCAGGGATAACCAAGTTCATGATGCTGTTAATACATGATTCAGCCCTTTGCACATGACCATACTAACGCAGGCATCTAGTCTGCAAGACCATAGTGACATCTTCGATACCAAGCTTCAGCAGGGGAGTGGCTGAAGAGATTCCATTGTTTCTTCTCTGTAATGTCAACAGATTCTATTATTGCTGATCTGAGTTGTTACATAGATAACATTTCATTTGAGTGTAAAAATAAAACACGATATGACAGGATATTCAACCAATCAGGAAGCACAGCAAAGACAAGATATGACATGAAATTTATAAGGCACACCATTTCACTGAACCATTATTAACAGAAACTTGGTGCAACAAATTATATTTTGAAGAACCCTATCATTTACGAGTATTTAAAGAAGAAACTTAAGGCAGTGTGATTGGTGCAGTGGTAAAATCTCTGTCTTCTAACCACCAGGCCCTGGGTTCAAACCTCGGCTCAACCGAGTGTTGAACATTTCAGTGACCTTTCTGGCAAAGCTTACTCAGCTCCCTATCGTTACAAGGTCGGTAAAATGAGTACCAGCTTCTGCTGGGGACTAAGCTGTGACAGATTATTGTCCTGCCCAGGGATAAGCACCAGCCCCAGAACTTTGTGGAGTTTGTTCATCTGGGTGTGTGCTGTCCTGAGATTGGACTGCTGCGATTGACTGATGTTTGAAAACCTGAGTGGAAGTCGTAGATCTGTACTTGTGCTCACAACCTGTTATAACAAACACTTGCATTTCACTAATGAGTAATTACAGCTAGTTAGTATATATAGATAATGCAAATAAAAATGATAACATCAGATTGTTGGACTCAAGTTTACCCGATTATGAGCTTACACCCTTCACAAATTCTTTAAATAAATATGGAACAGACAACATAGATTACAAGTACAATAATGTGCGGGTGATTCATACAGCAATTGATCCTTATAGGAATAATAACAGAGCAACATTTCCATTGAAATAAATTGTTGTAATGTTTGTCAGTAAGACTTGAAATTTTGGCTCCAAATTTTGCATCTGTAGATAATTGTGCACAGGACAAGAGTTACAATGTTGTTTTTCATTATCATATTTGGTTAATTTTGTACATCTATTCTGTATTTAAGGCCGTCTTAAATGTGCACCCATATCACATTGACGCACTGCTGCAATTGAGTGAAATCTGCAAGATGGGGGAAGATTATCAAATGGCAGCTGAATTAATTGGTATGGTAAAGCTTTTTACAGGTGACAAACATACATGTGCAATACACAGTTTTAGCCAGGATAGTACCATCATATGATACCTACCAACTCTCACTCCTACTTGTAACGTGTACCTCGTATCTCAGTGTCTTTTCTCATGCACACATGCCGTAGAACAACAATCTTACACCTTTAGGATCATTCAGAGTTACTGGGTCACTGCTGCTGTTTGATACTTGACCTTTAGGATCATTCAAGGTTAATGGGTCACTGGTGCTATTTGATACTTGAATTAGGATATTCTGAAAAACTAAATTGATAAAGGACCATTGTTCAGATAAAGTTTATTTTGTTCCAGCTATAAAAGAGTTCGATAGAACTGCTCGATGTTTGTAAGACATCTTTTCTCGTCTTTTTACTTTTTCTACTCACTTTGGATTAAAATGTCGTTTTTTCTTGCAAATGAGTTAAAACTTTTTTGTTTATATCTTTAAAATTTACTAGAAGTCTGTATGTATATAATTAAAAAGGACGGCTTCTTCGATCTATTTCGCTGAACACTCAGCCACTTCAGGTCGCCATCTTGTATAATTATACAATATTTGACTTCGGATCACTTGGAAAATGCTCTTCAGTCATTCTATCTCTGATGTTGCAATAGTAAAGTAATCTAGAATAGCAACGTCACTGTACTAATGTGAAAAGCGACAACAACAAAAATGGCGTCCATCTGCTTTAAGATGATGCTGAGTTTGTTATTTTTTAAATTCACTAAACTAAATGCAAAAGAATAGGCACGCTTCAGAATATTTAAGGATTACTTGAAATAACTGTGATGATGATGATGATGATATTGTTCATTGTCACTCATTTGTTTGTAGAAAGATCACTGTACTGCTGTGAATGCAGTTTCCACACATTGTTTAGTCTGACTCAAGGGACATCTCGGCTTGAGTATAAACGAGCGGAAAATAGGTGAGAAACTGGGGTTAATACAGCAGATGATGTTGTATTGTGGTGACGTGGTGATATGGTGAGGACTGTGATACTGATTGCAGTTAACATAGTTTTGAAACATACTAACTTTATATAAAGAGCACTAAAATGATGTGGTAATGATTGTAAAGATTGTGATATTATAGCAGTTAAAATAGTTTTGAAACATAAATAACGCTAAAATAAGCAGGGATATGTATCTTAAAATTAAATATCTAGAAATATGTTGTTAATGTGTTCTCAAGCAATTTAACACTGTCTTACTACTGGTTCAGGAGAGTGAGAAATCACTTCATTTGTTTTAGTGTTGAATAAACATGTTTTATTGCATTATTTTTGTCTGTTTTGTATGTAAATGAAATATAACCACATTGGACAGCTAATCTTTTAATTGGTGTTGATGACACATGAGTTTCGTTCTGACAAATCACTGGAAAAGCAAATCAGTGTCAATGAAAGTTTGAACTGTCCATAACTACAAAAAAGAAAATGAAAAGTTACTTTAATTTGTACATAATTACGCATTGTACATTATCTCATTTGAAAAACAACTTGTTTTTTCTCATAACGTTGCAGGTCGTTTTTTATTGCTCTTTTCCGTCATCTTGTTTTTATAGGACAAAGAGGTTAGTATCACGATAATTACCTTTGTTACCAAAGACAATGTCTGCCTTTATTACTGCATGCATAGTTTTTCTCTCTGTAATAGTTTTTAAAGCAGTGTCAGTTAGAGAATCTTAACTGGACAGTGAAAAGAGATAGTAATTAATAAGTAACTGAGGGATTTTGTTTATGGAAATTTTACAAAATTGGCTAAAAAATATGTAGGAAGAAAAATTACAAAAAAGGAGTTTAAAGGTAAAGTAAAAGTTAATATATATTTTATTAACGTTTGTAGTTCTGTCTGGTATTATTTAAAGCTGGGTTGCGTCCTTTTCTTTCCCCCTGTCTCAGTGCTTCGTTTATTTAAAGCTAAGGCGGACTAATAAATAAATAAATCAGGCTGCTAATAGCTCTATTTGCAGTCAAGCACTGAATTATGAAGACGCGGCTTAATGAGATCGGACAACAAGCATTTTAAAGGTGCACTCATTGCACACAGACAATGGGGTTACAGATACATACACAATTGCAGCCGCTATACGGCCCAATTACAACCTCGTAGCACAGCACCACTGACTGGGAGGGAAGAAAGCCGTAGTACCTGGAGAAAATCCCTCGTAGTCCCAGATTGAAAAGTTTCGACCTCTACGCCAACCTAACTCCGGGACTATTAAGGAGCCAGTGAGAATTGAACTTGGGACTCATTCAGCACAGAAAGCAGCTGACTTACCAACTGTGCTACATATGCTGATTTTAAAAGAAATCTCAGCCAGATACTTTAAAGTATATCAGTTATGACTGTAACTCACATCTGAAATTGTTCTGTTCATAATTTTTCCCCTTGAAAACGTAGATGACATAAAAACACAGGAACTAGTAGGACAGTCTGTAGTTATTTAAGGGAGATGCATCGTTTTGTTAAATTGCCTTAATTTTATATTAAAGTTTTTGTTTTTACAGAACACACATTCTGTAGTGACTGTCTTTAATTTCTCGAAATTTAATTTTAGACCTGTGTTTTCAACAAATTCCTTACTGTGAGGACACTCGAACCGTGAACACCAATGACTTTTTTTCGGGCTTTTTTTGATTGTCCAATTAGCACTCACTAATAGAACAATAGATGAACTGTTTTTTACCTCATTATCCAATCACAGGGAAGGCGCGAAAAGTTTAGAACAGTTTTTTTTTCAAGTCAGCCCCTGATTGGTTAGCATAAAAAAGTCGAAAAAAAGTCCTAGGTGTTCACGGTTCGAGTGCCCTCACAGTAAAACTCACCTTAATATAACAGCTGAGTGAATACAGACAAAATCTCTGGCAGCACAGAACGGTTACAATTAACAGCGATTATAAATTACATTAACTAAAGCAATGGACATTTTGAACCATTTCAGGTTGTTACAGGACGGCAATGGAGTACTGTAAGCTTCTGCTCAGGTAGCTGAGATTCAGCATTTCTCGTTTATTTATGGACTTAATTGCTTTTTCTTAATCTCTTCAGTCTTCCCATGTGAGAAATAAGGCCGCGACACGGCGACGCCATTCGTTGTGGCCTTTTGCAAGCCTTGATGCAAAAGGAACTCAGTTAAAAATGGCTCCTGCTTCAATTTTAATTATCAATTACATCAAATCTGTTGAAATAATTTTCTTACGACTTCCTACAATATCTAGTCAATTCTGGGGTTGGTAATTGATCTATTTTTTATTACCTTTTCCTTGCAGTCTTGATCCTGACACAGATCCACTGGGGGTCCTTCTTATGATTGATTTTTACGCCCTTAGATCTGAGCAATATGGATTTCTTATCCGACTTTACGAAGAATGGGAGGTGAGAACATGGCGTAATCTAACCGTGAGTAGGGAGAGAGAATAACCAAAGTCAAAGACAATAATTGAGAGTGGTTCCGACATGTAATATGTTAAAAGAAATCTTGAAAGTTTACCAAATTAGTTGAAGACGTTCTTCATTTAAAGATCATGACCTTAAAAGACTAACAGGGTTTATTCATAACCCGTTGTGAAGGTTTCAATATGACATTGTGTCTGTTTGTGCAGGGCCATCGCAATCTATCACAGCTGCCAAACTTTTCCTTCTCCGTTGCCCTGGCATACTTCCATTTAGATAGAAACAAAAAGGCTGATGCTGATAAAGCGGATGAAATGGTAAGTTTTAGGCTGAGATTTGTCTATTTTAGTCTGACTCTGAGAATCAATACACTCGAAATTTCTCGAGGAAGTATTTACGTTTATAAACCGCTTACGCTTACTATCATCTGCAATTCTTTGACGCAACTATGAAAATTGTTAAATTGGATTTGCGTAATATTGTTCGTTTCTGTTTCCATATGCAGCTTTTTGTTTTAGATACTTTCAAGTTGTCTCCATTAAAAATGCCAAAACGACTGTCGGCCATTTTTGTTTGGTTTTCCAGCTCTTATGAATTTCTACTTGCGTGGTTACCATAACAACGTATTTGGGACTTGACAGTGTCCAATTAACGACTTTATAATAGTCTTACTGTCCAATCGGAATCAAGGGTGTTAGAAGTTCTTTAAAACAATATTTGATAATTCTAAAAGAAGATTGTTCACCGATAAAAAATTATTGATTTTTGTGTATTGTGTTTAAGATTTTCATCATTTTTTTAAAATTATGGTAATATATTATTTTTTTGTGCTGATCTCATGCTTCTTTCTTTATACAGATTCAAAAAGCATTAATCATGTTTCCCTCGGTAAGTAACATGCACTATGCCCCGTGTTTCTATTAGTTTTTACATTATATTTCAAGGAATTACTACACAATACTTAAAAAGTCTTCGAAACTTCAGAGTTTTAGCCTCACAAATTTGTCGTAATTCTATATTTTTACATTGACGTACTTCTCAGCATGTGGAAACGTCTTTGAAGTTTTGGCCTTGAGATGAGTAATAATTTACATAATCACCATTTGGTATCATCACCATTAACATCATAACCACTGTATTTGTAATCACCTTCATCACCATCACCACAACCACCGTTATCAACATCATCATTAAAAGATCAGCATCACCACCACAATGAATATCCTTACCATCACCGTCATCACCTCAACGCCTGCACCATTATGATCATCACGATCATCAGATCGTCATCACCAGCATCATCATCACCATCACCACAACCACCGTTGTCAACATCATCATTAAAACATCAGCATTACCACCACAATCAATGTCTTTATCATCACCGTCATCACATCAACGCCTGTACCATCATGATCATCACGATCATCAGATCACTATCATCACCATCATTATCATCATCACCGTTATCATCATCATTGTCACCATCACCATCATCATCTTCACCATCATCATCATCACCATCATCATCATCGTAAACAACAACAACAACATCACCACCACCATCGTCCTCAATATTAAAACATCGTAATCACCACTACAAACGATGTAGTCACCATCATCTCAACGCCTGTATCATCATCATCATCATCAACAACAACATCATCACCAGTACCACCGTTATATACACCATTATCTTCGTTAAATCATCACCAACACCTCAACAGTTAGCGCCCCCACTGGCCACCGTCATCTCATCTATCATCGATGTCAACATCATCAACTCAACAGAAACAATTGTAGCACCACCATAGTTGTTCAAATCATCACTCGTGCTACTATTATCTGCAACGTTATCATCAGTAATCATAATCACCATCAAATATCGTTAATAATGTGACGGCCCATGCACAACACTGATAGGGAACGCTACAGTATGAAGAGTTTAATGACTAACATGTTTACATCTTCAGTAGGGTAGTTGAATCAAAAAAGGTTTTCTACGTAATATGATGAGTTAACTGTCAATTCTGGATAACTGTCTTAGGTGCTAATGTCTCTGATGGACAAGTGTGGCGTAGTCTTAGCATCCTCCATCACCAAGAACTTATTCTTCACTACTCAAGCCACCATCAGGTAAACGCTGTAATCAGTGACTGGAAATAACTGTTAGCTTAAAACAACCCACAGCAAATTAACTTATGTTTATTGAACTAAATAGCTTACTTGTTTCACCAACCGTGAAAAATTCATTTTCAGTGAAACTTTTTTGTGTGTCTTACTGTTCCAAGTGCACCTTGATTGGTAAACCTTACCATATGTATGGAGTAAAAACTTTTTATTTTGTAAATAGTGAATCGTTACTATGTTGCCCAAAGGAAATAACTGAAAATTGTTCAAAACTTTTTTCTACCTTTTTGACTCTATCAGTTTATAATAAGAAAACACGTAAAGTTATTTGTTGTTAGTAGTGCGTTGATGCAAAGATTTCTGCGTGGAGAGTATTTGATGGTCTGTTATTGGCAAGATTTGTTGAAATGACCTTTTTTGTCATTCCTATCGCAATTTAATGTTATTTTGTGTAATTTATTTGATGATTAGGACAGATTGAACTCCGGAATCTACTTTCAAACTAACCAGGTCGCACATTTGTGTTGGTAACTTTTTTAGTAACACTACAGATAACTGATGTTTTTTCACTTTACCCCTTAATGTTATTAGTGAACCTTTGGCTCTGAAACAACTGGTTGCGCTGTATGTCGGCAGAACGAATTCAGTGTGGAAAGAACCAGAGGTAGATACCTTATGGAGTTTTGCGATTCTTGTCAAATAATTATTTTAACTAATAAGTTTTGCGATAGCATTTTTTGACCAGTCAATGCAGCACCATTTTTATATAAACTGCGTTTAGTTTCATGGACTTTGGCCTGAAAATGTTGTTAACCAACGTCGAAACGTCATCAGACAACGTTATCGCTAAAAGTTATAGTCAAAATTAGTTATATTCTTTAGTTTGCAGTTTTATAACCTTCATTTTCGTTGCACAAAAAGTATGTAGATTACTTCATTTTAAAACTTTAAATTTTAATGTTCGAGCTGCTTCGTCTTCTTTCACCGCAATGTTGTCTTTATATCTGAACAAAATCCTTGCAAAGAAAATATAAAATGTGTCGAAAGAGGGAAGATGTAAATTTTCTGTTTAAGAACTGCATATCTTTAAGTTATGGTGTAGATTACCTGTCAAAGCTAAGACATGCCTTTACCTCTCCAAGGTTATTGACTGGTTGACTAGCAACGTGTTGAGAGTTCTGGAAAGGGTGGACGCCAAGGATCCAACCGTGGAGGAAGCCAGTAAGAAGTACGACTTTGCACAAGCTACTTTAACTACTTGTTTTAAATCATTGTAAATAATTGTGTTTTTGAGTCTGCGAGACAGTCGCAGCTATTAGAAACGATGTCAATAAAGTATTTTACGTACATACGACACATTTCGAACAGCTTGTTCATCCTCAGAGAGAGAAATTCTGATGTGTCTTTAGAGGAAATAAAACAGAGCAAATGCTGGAAAAATCAGATGCCCTGAGCGGGAATCGGACCCACGACTCACCCATTTCATGACTGGTGCTCTACCACTGAGCTACTGAGGCAACTACAATGGGATGGGTCGATTTTCAAGACTGATTACCAAGCATTTGCCTCCAGACTTCTTTGCAAGTATTAAGTATCAAGAGAAAGAGATTTGGTTTGTGAGCACAGATTGGTGACAAGATACAGCCTAATATAAGATGCAAACAGTCCGTTGTTTGACACATCCTTTGGCCATTGCATGAAATGCTCTTTGAGGACTGTACAGTCCATACTATCACATGCTCATTGGTGACTACACAGTCCTTTGACTGACATGCCTTTCGTGTCCTCTGTGTGATGTTCCTATGCGTGACATGTCCCCTTGTAACCATACAGTCTGTGTTACATGCCTTTCGTGTCCTATGTGTGATGGTCCTATGCGTGTCACTCAATCTGCGATGAACACTGTTTCATTGACCAGGCCTCAGCTTATTATGATTTGAAAATCAAGGAAGTGTTGCATGTTCTTTGGGAAATTTCAGTCCTCGTTAAATGTTCACTTTAACACCAAACTGGCATTGTAAATACCACAATTGTATTCTAAACAATTATACCATTTTAGTATTATCACTGTTGTTATTAATTTTCCTATATATACATACCATTATCTAGCTGATTAAAACACTAGTACTGATGAAGGCAGAAGATGCTGCCGAAACATGTCTGCAATGAAACTTAAAGCTGTCGTTTTATGTGTTTAAAATCTTAACAAGTCTGCTATTCAATCGTCGAATAAGAGAATGAAGTACAGAAGATCAAGAAATCATCAAGTCCCAATGACGTCAACAACAAAGGAACAAACATTCTATATGTACAAACAGACACTGTTTACTTCTCTTAGACGGACAGAACTTTACTAATTACTAAAGAAGGCTCTCAGCACAAGCCAAATATTTATCCAGCTTCAAGCGAGACGAGTCAGTAAAACACACGTAGAGACAAACAAAACAGGAGAACATTAAAAGTGGCTTTACATACCAGTTTTCGATTGACTTTTCTTTTCTTCAAAATACAATGCAACTCATTCAGTTACACAAAGGAAATAAACTTGCAAAAATACCTACTTACCACTTGACGTTGTCCATGCTGGCTGAGGTCAAATCGTCGTTCTCTCAACTCAACTGGAGGCAATCCGTTTTCAGCAAGTTTGCAGTTCTCTCGGATGGTACAATTTTTTTCGGCTGCCAAAAAAAAATTACCATTCATAGTCCATGATTGGCTGTAAACTTGTGACGTAACTGAATTCGGTGGAGCAGCTTCCAACAGTTGTGCTGAACTACACTGTTTCTTAGCTAAAAATCTGTTTGGGCGCGAAATGTTGATACTGGGTGCAACTGCAACATTTGCTTGACAAGAAACGCTGGTTTTGTGAGGACGGGCTTCTCGTAAATTTAGTTTAGCTTCAACGCATTTAGATACGAAAACCTTGCGCTGTGAAGGGTATTTGTAATGAATTACAGATTGAGATGTTTTTGACTTTAACTCAGCAACTTTGACAAAGGTTTTATCACATGGTTCATCTTGAGAAACCGGGGAAGTCATAGTTGCAACGTCCTTTAATGTCAAACTGGTTAAATGCTCTTTCCCGTTGCATACTTGAAGTTCTTTATTTTGGGTTTCTTTCAATTTTTTAGCTCTGGCGTCCAAGTGACTCTCACATGACAATGCTCTCTTCACACGTTTGATTACTTTTAAGTCAGAACTGTTTGCATGGATGGTTTTCTCCTCTTGTGAAAACTGACTGTTCATTGAGCGATTTTTAGCTCTTTTAACCTGGTATTGTTCCACCGAAGTAATAGAATGGAGTTGACTTTCTCTTGTTTCGGAGTTTGACCTCGATAAGCTGTATCGTACTGCACCTGTAAAAGTTTGTTCAAATTGTCCATCATTTCCAGTGGAAGGAGTTCTACATGATTTGTATTGTGGAAAATCTTTATATTCAGCAAAATGATCGATAGAACGCACGTTCGCTTTATACCCTGAAAAGATACGGCTTTGCGCTTTGAGGGGACCAGCAAAAATAACAGTTGGGCCTTCCTTTTCTGGTCTTTCATTACGTTTTGAATGAATCGAACAATTCAAAGTTTTTTTAGATTCCGTCGAAAATGGTTTCATTCCATCTCTATCACTGGGATCCGTTGTACCTGATTTAACTGATACGGGAATGTCAGTGGTCAGCGCATTGCTGAACGGTGAATCTGATCCCCTGAGTTCCCAGCCTGAAAGTTTAGGATGGTGACGCGATTCAGATGAGAAACGTGATTTAAAAGTTTGTGGCTTGTAAAATGTGTTTGTTGTATTGTCATAAGTTGCAGAAGAAACGACACCTGGGGAGACAATAAACATATATTGAGCTGAAAATGAATCTTAAATATTCACATTTGCGTTCATATTAAGTGCATATTCAAGTTACCGACAAAGCGCAATAAAAGTACACAGAGTAAAACAAATACACAACTTGTACGACATTTCAATACACGTCGAGCAGACGCTAGATACACGCATGCGCGTCCGTACTTATTTCTAGATCTGTTTAACCTTGTTCCTGGGAACTTGCCAGCTGCACAGGAAAGAAATTGTTTCCCATTCTAATATTACATGGTGAAACATAATTAATATACACACTCAGAACAAGGATTTCGGTTCAAGTTCTCCAAACCCAGAAGTTGTCAAATGCTCAATGAACATCCGTCACCAATACGTATCTTAGAAACCGTGGTAAAATTATCTATCACGCCCTCGCATCATGCTTCAAAGACTCGAACTGTCGTATTCATTGCTTGAAAACTTTAAATTTAAAAAAACTAGCAACATTTACACCTTTAAAATATTTCGTTAATTACCTTCAAGTGGAGCAGTGTTTGGCCGCTTGCTCTTTAAGTTCGTCTCTGATTCGTTATTTTCTGCTTTTCGTTTACTGAAATTAGCATCTTGGGCTCCGTTTTTTATTGAATACACGTCTGCCTCTTGAATAAGGTGACTTGGTTCAGAGATGAATTTCTGTTGCTGATAAAAAGGCGGGTTCACCAAAGACTTAATATCTAAACATGCCTGCGTTGCTTTTGTAACTCTTTGTGCGCTTTTACTAGTTTTTTCAACAAAAAGTTGTGGCGACGTAACTTGAACATTAACATCTACTTTTGTAGATTTAAATACACAGTTTCTTTGTTCGTTCATTTCCATATAATGAACTGGGTTTTGAGAGCCAAATATCTTTTTAGTTGAATTCAAAGTTTCTGTTCCAGAGCTTGAAGGTATATCTTGGTAGGAAGGAAAACGACGATTAATAGCAACGTTATGTTTTTTGGAACTGTTAATTCTGGTTTTCTGGTTATTTGACTTGAAGGATTGATTTTCATAGCTTTTATTTTCCTTAAATTTTCCATTAACGTCAAAGCCTTGTGCAACGTTCTTCATCTTAGCAGGTAATCCCATTTCGGGATACAAAGTTGAATATCTAGCGCTACCCGTTCGAATACTGACTTCCCCGTTGTAGGACTGTTCAGAGTATTCACCTGAATGTAAATTCAAACGGTCTGTTTTCTGTCTTATTGCCACGGGTTTAATAATAGCAGCGTTGTTACGAGTAGATGAATGACTTTCATGTAGATCTGATTGTTTCGCTGTAGTTCTCTGCAGTCTTAGTGCTTGGTCTGTCTGCAGCCAGTATTGCATCACTTTACGGTTCAGGTTTTGTCTTTGCTGTCGACGAGGGCCGGCGCTTTGAGCATTATAATAGTGAAAAACAACGTCTGATTTAGAATGTGAATTTTTTTGCTGTTGAAGAGCAGGAGTTCCGTTCACTTGATACGTGCTCTGAATTCCTTGCGTAACTTGGTCTTTGTGTTGATCTCCGATTGGAAGTGACAATTTGTGGGAGTTGAACGTTATCTGCTTTGGGTACATTGGTTGATTTGTAGTTGGTGGATCATTTTTAGTGACTCTTTTGTTATAACTATCGATCATCCTGTTTCCTTCACACATTACATTAATACATCCACATCTATTTTTATCTGTTTCAGACACCTTATGAATATATTGTGTGCCAGACGGACCCATCTTTCTCTCAAACTGATACCTTACTCCCCGACCCTGATCATAAGCTGAACTGGTAACAGCAACAGTCGGGCCGATATATCCCAAAGAATCATTCCTTGTGGCCGTGTAAACACATTCCATTTTTGGTGGAACACCAGCAGTCATTTGTATATCTGTTTTACTTCCAGTACCAGAAACCACATTCAGTTTTCCATGTTTGTTATATTCCTTACAGTTTGATATGCCACCTTGGATGTTTTTGAATTTTTCTGTTGTAATCAGGCCCGGGTCTCCTCCTTTGCTTGGTCGAGTTTTCAGACTAAAACCGTTGGTCAGGGAGAGGTTACTTGGCTCGTTGCCGCACCGTCGATCAACCTTTGGTGATTCAGAAGAAACCCTATCTTTTTTCGTTTCAATGAACTGATTGTAATTAACACTTTGATTTTCGTATGGATGTTTGTGAAGGTTCCCTTGGGAATTTTCTGGATCTATATCTCCTTGACCTGCTGCAAAATAAACGCGTTCCACACAAATTTGACCTACCGAATCATTGTTGCAAGCCTTGAGGTTAATGCCAGAAAAATTTCTGGTGTCGTTATCTCTGTTGGGGCAACTTTGTCTTGTCCTTACACGTTTGAAAACTAATTCAGCATTGTCTGGAGTTGTTGTCGACTTATTTGTTCCCACTGCAAAGGAATTGTTCCTTACGTCTGTACATACTGGTGCAGTCGGAACACGTTTTTCTAATCGTACAACTTTATAAGTAAACTTTTCCAGTTCATCATAAAAATTGGTGATTCTCTCTACAGTTCCACTTTCATTTCTTGCCATTTTTGTTGCGTTAACGTATTCGGTGAACTTTCTTACACAACAATGCTAGACTTTCAAGCGGTAAGCTGATTTTCAGGCACATATATCTGCTTTTTTAAACAGTGCAATAACTTGGCAGTGGGTGATTCGAAACAATGTCGACTTGTAACTGTGGACTTTATTCTATAGCTCGGGTGGAGAAACTTTCCGCTTCCTTATCATGCAATCTTTGGTTTTGCCTTTCTTTGGGATCTTGGGAAATTTTTTACAAGTTATACTTTATGTATGTCTTGAGAAGCCCTCCACTGTCTTGATCAAATATTCTTGCCTGAAGTGGGTATTTCTACAAACACCATTATACTGAGGTTGAGTTGTAAGTATTCCTGTGTCGGTAAGTTTCTGCGAAATTGAAAAAATATATATTTCACACATACATATATCAGTATACTCACTGATAAACGAGTAGTAACAGACGTTCAATGAATTATAGGTCTAACTGACCGATCTTTAGTTGATATAAAGGAGTACGGCATTACACTAGATAAAGCTTCTATTCTTCAGTGGTACAATGCATGTCTGGAAAGGTGTTTTGAACAATATATTACCATTTTGCATATATGATTATTAGCCGATTGTATAAGTAACAATTCGAACACTTTTAGCAGTTGAATAAATTTTAGTTTCATCTTATAAAGAAAATTTCACAGAAAAATATTCTAACCATAATAAAAAGACCATGGCGAACAAAATATTTAAATCTGTCATTAGTGATATTTCACTAGATAAAGGATAATGCTATACTGTTCCTTTGTCTTTTTTCTTGTATCAATGGATTACGTTGATCTTGAACGTTCATTGTTCGTTTTTCTTTAGCTCTTTTGAATTACAAAAATGGTTATTTGCTTTGATTGCAGATGTAAAAAGCCTGGTATAAAATGTTCAGTACTAATGAAGATCCTATAGTTGAAGTAGAATCATGTAACCAGCAAGAAAAAACTCGAACTGACGTGTCACTTTTTTGACGCTATTATATACTGCGATTAAAACATACAAAATATTTACATGTATACTAAAAGATGAATACTGAAAGATTAGTAAAATCTAAACAAAAACTGAAATAAGAAATTGTTTCTGCACATGTACAAAATAAATTTGTTTTCGTAATTCATGAATTAAAACGAATTTTCATATTAGTACTTACTTTATGACCTTCCGAGCTGGCGGCCATACTTGCCAGAACTTAATGGCCGTCATAGAAACCTTTATATCAATGCTGTTCTTATCTGGTAAAAATTGGGCATCTTGCCTACCAACCTATCATTGTATTAGAAAACGTTTTTCTTTTGTCCATTCCGATGATAAGAAACTGAACTATAGTCAGATAACACGATCTTAACTTTTCAACAAAAAATATAAGCATGCAGTGAAATGTCTGCAGGAACTAGGAAATATAAAACACTAACCAATATAGTGCGGTTTTAGGCACAAAAAATTATGACATTTTGACTTTTGAAATTGTCATTATCGTTTTAACCAAAAAGATGAAATAATTATTACATCAATTTTATCAACATTAAAGCTTTTTATAGCCAGGAGGCACAGCGGTAGTTTCATCTTTATTCATCAAGCCAATCGCAAACAAGTTCAAATTACCCACAATGCCGTTTACTTTAATGGGGTACGAGTAACATCTTGGTAGCCCTAATATAGGAAACTAGATACAGTAATATTTCGCTTTTCAAATTCTTGCGCAGAATTTGTAGAGGTTCATGTGCTACTAGTGTTGAGTTATGACACAGAAACTGAACAGGGCAAACCCTCTAATTAGCAATAATCATAGATTACAGTGAGGTGCTGGGTTCAAAACTCCGCAAGTCCGGTTTTAGACCTAAATCAATGCAAAGGTGTTATGCGAGTATATAACATTACTAAACACTAATTTCTTTGTCCACTTTTATACTTGCAGCCAAAGGAGCAATTACGTTGAAATTTATAATGATTGCATATTAATAAAGACATGCATGTTTACAACGATTGCGTATCAATAATATACATGTTTATTATTATTATTATTATTATTATCATTATTATTATTATTATTGTTATTATTATTATTATTATTATTATTATTATTACATGTTTAAAGCAAGAGCGGTCGGTTAAGAGAAACTTTGTGTTTTTGCTGACTACAATTAAAACAATCATACTAATATACATGAACGAAATATTAGATTTTGATTAGTTTACCGGACAAAAAAGACTAAATCATACTATTCTGCATCCGTGAACGTTGTTCAAAATTATGCAGTGGATAAAAGCGGTGACACCATACAAACTTGACTGTCCAGAGTGCGAGTACGCTCACCGCACTCAATCTTTCCCAAATAAAAAAAATCAAAAACATCTTTTTTAAAATAATTTTTTCCACCTTTAGTATTTACTTTTTTCAATCTGAAAGACTGTTAAGACATTTTGATAAGCGATAAATCAGGTAGGTTTAGAGCTATTTTCTAGCTATTGCTGGACCACTCTGTTACCTGTCCTTATTTATCTTTCTCAAAACGAAAGAGAGGAAAGTGTAATTCATTGAAAGTTTTATTTGTGATAGCTTCACAAGTATTTCATCGCAATATATTAAGAAAACCAATCGCCTGAAGGAGGAAAACACGCTGTGAAAACAATGAGTCAAACAAGGATCAACGCGAAAACGTTGCTGAGCCATATCAGTCACCAAGCCACCGCGGTCGTATGAAGTCGAGACATTTTGCGACGGTAAGTCGGTCCACCATGTTCGCTCAATCCAGAATGACATCAAGCTTTAGCACACGAGCTACGTCACGATTAGTAAGCGTTCTCCTTCGTCAAATGAAATAAACACAGACAAAAGTTACTACACACGGTAAGAACATACTGAGGGATAAGATATGAGGCCATGCAGAGAACATACTGAGGGATGTGATATACAGGCTATGCAGACAACATACTGAGGGATGTGATATACAGGCCATGCAGAGAACATACTGAGGGATGTGATATACAGGCCATGCAGACAACATACTGAGGGATGTGATATACAGGCCATGCAGACAACATACTGAGGGATGTGATATACAGGCCATGCAGACAAC
>JAODFW021033253.1:0-17097 GCA_027575235.2 Palythoa mutuki | reverse complement strand
TTTTTTAGCACTGTTGGTATGGAAACTGGCGGATTGATTAAATCATTAAATATCGCTAATCGCTGGCACTTGTAACTATTGTTTTGATGCAAAACACCCCTGAAGGTATACGGTAACCTTAAAGGACAAATGGACCAAAATCTAAAAATTTTTCTTCAGCTGTTTTAAAGCGTCAAAATGTTACATAAAACATTGAAAAAGAAACTTATGCTGAATTTTTTCGTTCTGAACGGTAAAAAGGTGTAAAAACGATGAAGACAGCCGACGGCTTCACGACAACGTTTCCAAAATGGCCGCGCAATTTAACGGAAGGAATGGAGTTGAGACTCTGCTTTGTGACGTCACTGTTTTCTGGAATATTTCTGCGTTTCTGAGTTTGTTAGGAAGGGATCTAAATATTTTGCTTGGGAAGTGGTTGAGGATTACGCTGTAAACATTGAACCATAGCAACGAAACCAAAGTTCCTGCACAAACAGTGAAGTTACAACTTTTTATTTCCGACAATTTTCCCGACTGCACCACGATTGTGAAGGCTAAAAAACAATGATTTTAACATTCCAATATCTCCGCAATGCTTCATCCAATTCGTTTGAAACTTAGAATATGTTTCTTTTGTACTTCATGAACACAAAAAAATCATTGACCTTTTAGGTAAAATTTAATGTTTGTGGTTGTTCGTTTGAAGACCTCTGTTTTTGTGTTAATGCAAAATGTTGGTCAAAGTTGCTTGATTTTAATATAGAATGAAATTTAGCCTCAATAAAATCTTAATTTTTTTTTTTACTGTTGTTACTTTGTTGTAATCATTTTGATTGTAGCAGAATGTTCTTGTCCGTGTCTCTTCCAATGTTGCTTCATTATTTTAAAGTTAGTGATGGAACTACTACTAACACCCGAAGCACTTGCAAAAGTTTCAGTGTATAGTTACACCTTAAAAACTCGAACTCTCGGATATCAATTTCCCCGCTTACCCGAACTAAAAGTGATTTTCCTTGGATTTGCGTCATATAATTGATTTACAGTAAATTTTAACCTCGATAATTCGAACCCTCGATAAATCGAAATCCCGCTAACTCCAAGTGAATTTCCCTTCAGGCACTTTTCTTTGTAATTTTGCCCTCGATAACCCAAACTCGATTTTTACTTTTGCTGATTAATTTTGTACCGGATGATTATATTCAATCTCATTTATTAAACTTTAAGTAAATACTTTTTTAATAATTTTTTAAAAAACTATTCAGTGCGTCGGCGAGTAGATACAAACTTGAAGTAATGGTGATAAACGAATTATCATTGCCGTAGGAAATTTGTAAAAGCTGACGTTTCGAGCGTTTGTCCTTCCTCGGAGCATGAGTTTTAATCTCATTTATATTCTATGTCGATTATGACAAATTGACAAATTTGACAGTTCTTTTGAAGATAAGAAAAATGCGTAATCTGGAATCAATATGTTGTTTAATTTGTCATTACTGGTCAACTTTGCCCAGAATTATGTGCTTCTTCTTTGAAGCCCCTATAACTCGAAGTAATTGATTTCCCTTGGCAATTTGAGCTCTCTCTTAATATGAAAATGGTACCAAACAGATGATTACATTTAATCTCTACAAATTTCTAACTTTCCCTAAATTACATTTAATCATGATTACATTTAATCCCTTCAAATCTCTGCATTTAATGTACAAACAGATGATTACATTTAATCTCATTTATATTCTATATAGATTATGAAAAATTGACAAATTTGACAGTTCTTCTGAAGATAAGTGCGTAATCTGGAATCAATCTGTTGTTTAATGTGTCATTACTGGTCAATTTTGCCCAGAATAATGTGTTTTTTCATCGAAATCCCTATAACTCGAAATCATTTTGATTTCCCTTGGCAATTTGAGCTCTCTCTTAATATGAAAATGGTACTAAACAGGTAATTTGGGAGGTGATCGCAAAACCGGAACCTGGAACCCAATGGACTTCACTCTGTTGGTGCTCAAAGGATGCGCCGAGACATTAACGGCGCCTGATGTAGACTGGAACCTAGAAGTGACACCAGTTGACTTTGTGAGCAGCATGATCGTGAAGATGACACAGGTTAGCATTGCTGCGTTCTTAGTTGTGAGGTGCTGTAGTCAGCAACCTAACAGCTCCTCGTAACACTTCGTTACTGCTTTCTAAACTACAACGGCTTAAAGTTCCTATGACACGAAAAATTTTATTGAACTAAAACATGCCTATTCGAAAATGAGTAAAAATGGCTTTTATGGCATTTTAACTGCAAACTTCCATCCAAAGATATTTTAGTTTTCCTGATATGCAAATTAGCATAGCTGTGACGTCAAGTGGTGTTCAGAGTTTTGGCAGAAATGCAAATAACAAAGTCTGGTGCCATGGAAACAAAAACACTAAAATAAACATGTTTACCTTAGGCTGCATGCTATTATTTCACCACGTTTGACTGATATTTGCCCAAATATGGGTGAGATATGGCTTCTTTTACTGAAGCTGTGAACACCACTTGACGTCATAGCCATGTCAATTTGCATATCTGGAAAACCAAAATATCTTTGGAAGGAAGTACGGAATTAAAATGCTGTAAACTTCATTTTTACTTATTTTTGAATGGACATGTTTTAGTTCAATACAAATTCTCGTGTCATAGGCACTTTAAGGGTTTTACACAAGATTTGTTAGTAGAATCACCAGGTTGTGAAAATTAATGAAGTTTTTGTGCAATGGGCAGTTTGCAAGTCGTGTGTGACGTGACGTCATACCTTTTCATGATTGGCTAACACATTTTGGTGGGCAAAACACGAAAACCCGACTGCAGCTGCTGCGAATCGTTGTTATAACAGTGTTTGTAACTACTGAATTTTATACTCTCTATCTTAAATATAAATTACTACTGTTTCAAGCTGCGCAGTTCCTTTCTGTACAAATCGCTTTAGAAAAGAATTAGATACAAATTTCACAGCCTTCCGTTAAACTGATAAAATATTTTTGAAAGCTTCGGCTTGTTCGTATTTGCAAGAGTAAACCAATTAATGCGAACGTTTTGAAGAAGAGGTAGTCATACAGGAAGATTGATGTACCGTCTATTCCTGGTTAAAAGAAGGTGAAGGCGAAAAATGCTCGAAAATCACAAAGCAATGCAGATGAACAACAGAGTACATATGAATTTCAGGTCGGAGAACAAATTTATAGAGTATCTGATAGAGCCATTAGCTTCCACTTCTGCCGCTTATGAAACGCTAAATTCGAGCAATTCAGTCAACATACAAACCAATAATGAAAATCTTTTTCTTCTCGCTGACGAAGCCATTTCAGAGTCTACAAATAAACTATCAAACTGCAGCGAAGACTAGAAATGCTAGTGGAAATCGCGACTAGATTGTGCAATTTTGCGGTAAAGGATATCAAATGAACTCAAGCGAAGAACAGCTAAAAGAAAAAGTCGAGAGAACGAGAGTTGAATGCTAGAAATATAAAGAAAAGCTGTTCAAATATAAAATTTTGGACTGGTTTTTCAACTGCTAAACTGTTTGTAAATACGATTCTTTCGCATTTCAGGCAGGCATGAGCATTTTATGTTTGAAAATCGCGTTTAACGGAAAAGTACTTATGATGCTTTATTCTTGGAGAAATTCATGAACTGTTTTGACTGTAATAAACACAATCAATATCCATCATTTTCACAGTGAAACTCTGTATTGACTTGGAGAAGGAGCCTGGTAAATGTCACAAACTTCGGTCGTCGGGATGGTGCCAGGTGGTGAATAACAGCTATAATAAGCGAAACTACATGAAACAATTCTGTGCACTTACTTGTGATTATTGCAGTTAAGTATTGTCTTACTTCATTTCAAATATATTATAAAAATATTGTGAAAAATCCATGGAAACTAAAAAGTTTAAAATCTAAAAAAGCGGCGACGTTATGATGTTTCAAAGTTGATCTGCAAACTTAGTGAGAATGGGAATCATGGGCCTAATAAAATCCAAGTCAAGCAGCAGCCTTAGAGTATGAAGCATCAACTAAGGTGTCTGGGCCTTTATCTCAACAAATAAAGTTGCGGACACATGAGCTGCCCGATGACAATCGACGGGCGCAGTGCAACTGGGGATGCGCAAAAAGAAAAATCAGTTTCTGAAGGAATCGAAAGGCTTGAAGAGGTCAAGAGCTCGATTTCTGGAACAATTTCGAGAGCTGTGGGCCGTGCCACTCAGAAAGGTGTGTCTAGTTGGCTCACTGTTTTGTCAATTAGAGATATGGACTTTGATTTAAACAAGAGTAAGTTTAGAGAAGCCGTGAAATTCAGGTACAGCTGGGAACTTCCTGATACGCCCAGGTCAATTTTAAATTTAAGTGTGGATGATGCTATGTTCTGCAAATGAGGCGAATTTGTGATTCAACGCCATAATAGACTGAGGGATCTGGAGGCTGAACAGCTGATTGTACGGTGTGAAGAGGTGGAAATCGACGTAGTTTTGCAAGACATCACAGGGGAAGTGCTGAATAAGGGAGTCAACACCGTCCCGAATGCGCAGCTGGATATAGTTGGCAGAGGTCGGTCCGCTTTATTGATGTTAGAGTCTGCCATCCGAATGCTGACTCCTGTAGAGATAGGGATCTAGACCAGATACTCATGCAGGCTACACGAAACAGAGAAGAAGCGCCAGTACGCTAGTCGAATGTTAAAAGTAGACATTCACGCCATTAGGTTTTAGTACGACAGGTGGAATGACGAATGAATGTAAACGACATCACAGTAGGCTTACGGGGCTTGTGGCTATGAAGAAGGGCAAAAACTATGCAACTACCATGTCAAGGATTTGTTGCTTTCCTGAGATCGGTATTGCTATGCTTAAGCGGCTCCCGGGGTACTAGAGGAGTAAAATTAAAATTATTGGACCTTGACCTAGATCTTCGAAAGAACTTGCCAATATTTAATAAGATATTGAGACAGAAGAGATGAACCAACACAAAACTGACTTGGAATTAAATCGAGAATTTTTTGGCAGTGCTATAATCGAATATTATTTTGCTTTTTTTTAGCCTGTTGTTGTCGGTCTTAATTAGTAATATAATTCATAATTCATACTAGCGTTTTCTTAAAATTTTTTTAAAACATCGATTTTTGAAAATTCTTAATATAAAATTATTTTAGAAAACGATTAATAAATTGATTATTAATATTCATATAATAATAATAATATTATTCTCATTATTGTTATTATCATTGTAAATCAATGTCATAAAACTAAAGTAACTAGCTAAATCATTGTTTCACTTTCAAAATTAAAACAAAGGGAAAGGTTTTCCATAAATTCAAATCAGATGTTTGATTTTTTTCAAAATTCTTTTTAGAGCAGCCATCTCCACCTGCTTGCCAAACAAGTACGTTTGGCTGTTGCTGGGACGGGACCACGCCTTCAAAAGGGATTGACAAGAAGCCTGGTGTCGACTGCCCTGGTAAGCACAGAAACACGTAGAATCGAGCGAGCCGAGAAGCAGGGGCTCCAATACTGCCACCCCACCCCATTTGTCGCGTACGTCTTTTGCTGCGTCTGTCTTCCGTTACAAACTTTTCCTTTCTATACCTTTCTACCTGTTTACACACTCCGCACTAGCGAAAGAGTTCTCCTTCCTTGTGGGGCTTCTGTATGCTAGCTCACAGATGCCGCACTAGGGAAAGAGTTCGCCTTCCTTCTGTGTTGCATGTATAACCGGTTTTCACACTCCGCACTAGCGAAAGAGTTCTCCTTCCTTGTGGGGCTTCTGTATGCTAGCTCACAGATGCCGCTCTAGGGAAATATTTCTCCTTCCTTCTGTGTTGTATGTATAACCGGTTTACACACTCCGCACTAGCGAAAGAGTTCTCCTTCCTTGTGAGCCTTCTGTATGCTAGCTCATGCAATGCCGCACTAGTGAAAGAGTTCTTCTTCCTTGTGAGGCTTCTGTATGCCAGCTCACAGATGCCGCACTAGCGAAAGAGTTCTCTTTCTTGTGGGGCTTCTGTATGCTAGCTCACAGATGCCGCACTAGCGAAAGAGTTCTCCTTCCTTGTGAGGCTTCTGTATGCCAGTTCACAGATGCCGCACTAGTGAAAGAGTTCTCCTTCGGTCGTACGTGGAAAGAAAGGAATCGAGTACAGTAGAGTTGTCTGTTTGGTCCAACTCCAACTCCTGTAGTTGGCCACGTAACTACACTGTCACTGTCTATTAAAATGAGCAAACCGTTTTCTTAAGGGGGGAGTACGCATTCTATATAAACCTTATATACAATTTATTATACATTATACATTTTGCGTTATGCGTTATTATTATTTTTATGTAAATCTAACGCTTTAGCTCTGGCTCATGTTATACCGACATTACACTAAAGAATCGAGCCATAGCCAATGGCCAAAGGTTTTCTTGTGTCATTTCTTCTCCTTTAGCTCTCCAACAGCTTCCTTAAAATCCTTGCTGTGCCTAACAAGGCTGTTTTCTGCAACAATTCCATTCTGATGGTAATCCCTAGCTTCTCAAGCCATGCGTCTAATCTTATTTATTTTTTATTATTTATTATTATTATTATTATTATTATTATTGCTGACTGCTTTTGTGGGTTATGTATTTGCTATACCGTTAACATCCGAAAGAAAAACATCCGGAAGGAGATACCATAAAAATCAAGGTTATACTTATTTTTAGTTATAAAATTTAAATGTTATTTATTGCTGAAAATCATTTGCTAAATTGCCACGGTTAAAGAATTATTGCTTAGAATATAATAACTGGGGTATCCGTTTAAGGTTGGCAGCTTGGTCTTGTATTATTAACGATATTTTCATCAAATAGTATACCATGATATTTGCTTAGCCATATGCGCACACACAAGTGAATCTGGTATGAATCATGCTCATTTTCGTATGAGTCATGCTCGTTTTCGTTTCGAAGGACAAACATTTTCTGTTTACTTGTGTTTAGCAGCGAAATATTAACTAGTTAATGTGGTTACCTCGTATTCCCATGGATTCACGCTAATTACCGTGAAAATTGTATTTTCCAAAGACCGGCTCAAACACAAAGATGGTTTGCTTATCTTAAAATGTGTATGTATACAGAGACGTATATTATGCTGATTGTTAGTTTATGAAGGATTTTAGCAGTCCTTGGATGTATAAACCACTTGTGTTTAGAAGTATTATCGCAAACTGCTAGAAAAGCTTGGTAATAATCAGCTGCAGCTGGGCCGGGTTGTTCAAAGGCTGGTTAACTTTAAAACTCGTTTAAGCCCAAATTTAAGCAGCAATTTTTTCTTTTAGGAAGGTTTTGGGTTCTGATTAAATAGCTACCAAGGAAATAAAATGTTAAATCCTATAAATTACTGCTCAAGGTCACAAAACTTTCATATGAAGAAATACTCATTGAATTGTCACTTAATCCAGGGTAAAGTTAATCGGGCTTTTGAGGAACTCGGCCCAGGAAAGGGTTACCACGGTAAATTATTGTTACCTGATATATTTAGGCAAAATGGCCACTTGACATTTTTAATCCATTGGTTATTTCTTGTGGCCGACCCAAACAATTTTATACTTTAATCAGAGAGAATGGTCTCTTCACAGAAGAAGTTATTATTAAGTCACAAATGCCTTTTTGCAGAGTTCAGTCCTGCTGCTAGCAGAGTGGCATCCTTCTATATGAATAAATGTCTCAGAATAGTAGTTACGAGAATATCTGGGAACTTTGTCCCAAGTTACTCCTTCTGTCACACGATACGGTCAAGGCTCACGGTGAAGAGGTGCTTTTCCGTAAATCGGCAGGTTGAGATAGAGAACATGAAAGAATGAACACTTGTTGTAAAAAGGCACATCTGCGATCATCGTTTTTTTTACTTCTTGAAAAGAAACAAACTAAGTTAAACAACATTTCATCATCTGAGTTTTGTTAAGCAAAATGTATCAGTGTGTTTAAACAGACTTGGTGATGCAATTCAATTACAATTTGTACTTGTTTTTACTTCTTGAAGAGGAGCAGTTTGAATTGAAGGACTTGATTTGATTATTTTGAATTGATTATCCAAAGTTTTGTAAAGCAAAACGTTTCTGTGTACAGGTGATGCTGCATTGTAGAAAAGTTCTGTGTACATTTTTGCATTTCAACAAAATTATAAGAATAATTAACTTGTAAAGCTGAATAATAAAGCTTGTTAATTTAGGATGTGTGTAATTGAACTGATTGAAAAGATTGTGTAAAGCATTCAAGTTTTGTTTGATAGGTCCTGGATTTGCTTGAAAAAGTTCTGGAAAAGTCCTGGATTTCACATCCAGTAAATAGTAGCAACCCCTAGAGTTGACGCCAAAACCGTTTCTATTCTGAGTATGGGCGAATCGTTGTTGACGTCATTGTATACATTCTACCTCATTAGCGTTCAACTTTATATGAAAAAAGGTCCAGAATAAAAAGGTACTTAGTTGAGAACCAAAGAAAGGCAGCGAAAAGGTTAGCGACCAAAATTAGGTTCTATAAATGCAGTTTCAAAGAAGATGTCGATGCCCAAATAGACGCAAAACAACTGGGTGGTAAAACTGTTTTAAATTAGTTCTTATATTCTTTGTAATATTTGAGAAGAGGTTCATTTTGGAAATCTTTTCAATTTGTAACTCTATTAGAAAGAGAGGCCCGTGCCCTAATGAAGCAAATAATGTAAACAAAGCTTCACCTATCACGGTGTGTTTAGGTTGTCGACCGTGGTGACCCGTATCCACACGAGGTGGCGGCAACTGTTCAGCGTGTGATGGAGAAACTGAACTTCTCTCACCCCTACAGACTGGTGTGGCAGTCCAAGGTATGCATGCTAGAACAACCTGTATCATGTAATGCTTTTGTACAAATTAAGATACGGAATGAAGGTTGAGTAAGCGGATGTAATAATTAATGTTATATAAAAGTGTAAAGCCATACCCTTGTTAAAATCGTACTGAGCAACAGACCTCTTCGAACCGCCTCAATGTTTTCCCAATGCAGTCCGCTTGGGAAACAAGGTGATTTATTTAAGCTGAACGTTCTTTCATGCCTTTTTCTTTACCGCATCTGAAACAAAGAACTTGATTTCCCAAGAGGAGTGTATTTGAAAAACATTGAGGAAGTCGGGGGAAGTCAATTGGAACAACCTATTTGTGCGCAATCAGTAGATGTATGCCATACTGTTTCCACGATCTACGGCCATTTTCGCTTATTTTAAATTAGTTTGGTTCTATTTAGATTATTTTCGTTTGTTATCCATAAAGATGATGTTGTGTTCTTTATTATTTTAAGCCCTCCATACGTAAATAATTTAAATAAAGAGGTTTTTAAATGTTTTTTCCTTTACGTATCCTGGTATCGTAAAGTATTGTGGAATTGTGGTCTTTCCAGGTTGGCCCGTTACCGTGGCTTGGTCCTCAGACAGAAGACGCGATTAAAGGTCTATCGAAGAATGGCAAAAAGAACCTGTTACTGGTTCCCATCGCTTTCACCTCGGACCACATCGAGACACTTCACGAGCTGGATCTGGAGTACGCTCAGGATGTCGCCCAAGAGGTTTCCAGTTCACTGTTTAAAATATATTGTGTCAATAACGAGAAAGTTGCTTCAAACTTTCTTGGGAGATGGAACTTAGCAGTTAAACCCAGTTAATATAGTTTTCTGATCTCAGTTTATCAGTTTTGATTGAGTGAAACGAAACGAAAAAGATGTCTTAAAACTATCCTTTTGTTATTGCTCCACATGCATTCTATTCTAAGTTTGTATCTCTAATTTAGAAACTAAAAGAAGACTGTGTTTCCATTTTTTATTCAAACTTGTGCTCCATGTAATTCTTTACAAAACCAATCGTGCTAGTTCTGCGCAATAATTTAATAATAACCTTATGCAAAAGATGGAACGTTTTAGAGATAAAGCATAAGTCCTGGAAATATGTTCGCCCTACCGAACTCAGTTGTCCATTTTGTTTCTTTTATGAACTTGTTTTCCAGGATGGAAATCTTGTCCCCATGTCCATATTATACAGACTGAGTCTTAGTGTTGGTCTCTTTGTTAGTAATATTCTGGCAATGCTTTCATTACTTTTAGGCCGGCATAAAGAACATTAGACGTGCAGCTTCCCTCAACGATAATCCTGTCTTTATCCAGGTAATTCCTTGGCATATGGCCCTTTAAACATTTTCAAAAATAGAAAAAAGTGGTGACGATCTGGCTTGCGCAGGTCGTTGCATAACTCATGTAAGATATATGAATACAGTTATATGACTGAAACAAATCATCGTCATATAAGCACACCACCATCATTATTATAATCAATAACACACAATATTTCTATGTTATATCTTTTTTATGATATCAATTTAATTATCATCAGTAACATTCATGGTAGTGCTTCAGTTCTTTTGTGACGGTGAAAAATAAATAAAGGTTAGCATAATGTCAGAAATGGACCTGTATCCCATTTGTTCGAAGATGTTGTTAATGCACAGTTTACAAGCTACTTTGGCTTAACCTGTTGTCCAATAGTATCCTGGAGATGTAACAGATGGACATGGAGCATTCTCTTACAGGGCTCCTACACTATGGAATGCCTTGACGGATAATATTAGGCTCTAACTGTCATCTTAAAACGTATGGACATATAGGATTCTCTTACAGGGCTCCTTTGCTATGGAAGCCTTACCGGTTGATATCAGGCTCTAACTGCCATCTTAAAACATATGGACATAGAGGATTCTCTTACAGGGCTCCTATGCTATGGAATGCCCTGCCGGATGATATTAGGTTCTAACTGCCATCTTAAAACATATGGACATATAGGATTCTCTTACAGGGCTCCTATGCTATGGAATGCCTTGCCGGATGATATTAGGCTCTAACTGCCATCTTAAAACATATGGTCATATAGGATTCTCTTACAGGGTTCCTACACTATGGAATGCCTTGCCGGATGATATTAGGCTCTAACTGCCATCTTAAAACATATAGGATTCTCTTACAGAGCTCCTACACTATGGAATGACTTGCCGGCTGATATCAGGCTCTAACTGCCATCTTAAAACATATGGTCATATAGGATTCTCTTACAGGGCTCCTACACCATGGAATGACTGGCCGGATGATATTAGGCTCTAACTGCCATCTTAAAACATATGGACATATAGGATTCTCTTACAGGTCTCCTATGCTATGGAATGCCTTGACGAATGATATCAGGCTCTAACTGCCATCTTAAAATATATGGACATATAGGATTCTCTTACAGGGCGCCTTTGCTATGGAAGCCTTGCCGGATGATATAAGGCAAGTTCCAAAACCTAGAGACGTTTAAGTCCAAGCTAAAAAAGAACATTACTTAGGCAGTTCAAATTTTTTTAATTCATTAGTTGTACAAGTTTTTATTACAATACACAGTTGAGTTTTGTATTTATATAACTACTGTTGTAAAGCGCCGCTGGACCTTTGAGAAGCATTGCGCTTCTTCTTCTTCTTCTTCTTCTTCTACTACCTCGGCTTATTGTGTTGACCTATAGTACACTGACGATATTGTAATGAATGATTCGTAACCTGCTATGGCTTAACGTGTTGTCCTACGGTACAGTGAGGATTTTGGTAAGAATGATTTGCCACCTGGTATGGCTTAACTCATCTATGGTAATACTAAGCTATGTTTCGATCAACGGAGCAAGCCTTGTCTGTTTCTTTCAGTCACATATTTAATCGTTTGTGTTCAGCCCTTGTATATTATTAGTCATGTTATTGTTCTTTTTTAGGCCTTGGCTGACATTGTCAAATCTCACCTTGAACTGGGAGAAGTATGCACAAGGCAGCTGCCGTTGCGATGCCCACTGTGTGTAAATGCAACATGCGGACCGGCCAAAGAGTTCTTCCTAAATCAAAAAGTATCATAATGGATATTGACTGACAAGGACTTACATACGCCATTAAGCCTGAGAAACAGAAGAAATGACACTTTTGTGATGACAAGAGTCAAATGAGTGACCCGGCAATGAATGTAAAATCACATGCAAACGAAAACTTTCTTAGAATTGAGGATTAGTAATTTTTTTCAATTACAGCTGATAATAAAATAAATAGAAGTAAATTCCTTATAAAACCTGTTGCAGATGTCTTGTTTACGTATTTTGTATTGTTTTGTAACGTTTTGCTTTTGGGGAGAATTGAAGCGTTTTCTGAGGCGCAGCGATAAAAAGTAAATGTTGACTACTGAAAAGAAAGACAAGGTAGGAGAGACGGCAAACAACCGCTATCACAAACACCGAACGTGAATCAGAAATCACTTTTTTCATTTTTTTTTCAAATCCCACGACGAATGATAAAAAAGAATACATTGATAGAGCGGAAAAATTCCCTTACAAAGCTCAAGCGTTCCTGCCAAGGGTGAATGAATGAGTTCATTGTCGCAAATTTATTTCATTACTCGTTTCAATATTCCGTTCTTCAAGTGAATAGTTGAAAATTCAAAACAAAACTCGATCCAATACTCGAATTTTGATTGGATTAATGAACAATACGCTTTTCATAAGAAAACGCATTTGTATCATTTTTGAGAAATTTTGGGAAACATTTTGATTTCATGACCAATAAAGAAACTTAAACGTTTTTGTCCAAACTTGCATAACGGTTTACTTAACAATTGAAAAGAAAACAGCGAAACTTTATCCATTACAAAGAACTTTTTTTTAAGCGCTTGTGGCTACTGCAATTTATAGTTAAGAAAATTTTTAGTTAAGATAACCTTGTGACTCTAGTTTAGAACGTTTTTTACACTCGCATCACTTCTTTACGTGGGGGATTGGGAAGTTTAGACGCAGTACAGTAGCCACAAAAGCGAGACGACATTCCTTCATTCCTCGCTGCCTGCGCAATGGACAATGTGAGAGACTACCTTTATTTCATTGCATGGATGGACTAAAACGACATGTATCTTTTGTTCTTTCTGGGTTTTACTAATTAATGCAGGCCGGTTTGGACAAAATTTTTAAAGGATTTACCCGCTCTGTCAATGTATTTTTAAATTTACTTCTCGCGTACGTGATTGGATGTTGGCACAATGGCTTTCGTCCCCAGGAAGTAGAATTTCCCCGTTTGCTACCCCGCATGATTTAAATTTTGCAAGTGACGGTTGGCTCTGTATCCAGGCTGATCCGATATCGGGTCGTCATGCTGGCGGTTAAATCTACAAAGTGGCGATTTTGGACACTTGGAATGTGCATGTGCCAGCTATGGATTATCTTCGTGGCAAATTTGTCATTCGACGTGGGTTTTGAAAAAAAAAGTGATTTCTGGGTATTCATGAGCGGTATTTGTGATAGCGGTTGTTTGTCTTCTCTCCTACCTTGTCTTACTTTTACTCTACATTTATTCTTACATTTATTCTTACTTTTTTCTTACTTTTGCCCTACTTTGTGTTGCAAGGAACTTTTCATGTTACAGCACTGTGTTGGGATGTTCACTACGGTGCTACACCCTTGAGCCATTCCCTACATTAAGGTAACTTTCACCAGACATTTTTGTGTTGTGCAATAAGAACACACATTTAAAGCGGAAACTGTATTTATTATGAAAACAAGGTACTTAAAAACGTTTACACTGGGTAAGGATTGCCTGCTTTGTAACTTAACGTTTTAGCACAAAAAAAGTGAAATTGTTTTATACCGGAAAAGTTTTCTGAATCAATGTGTTAAAGTGCGCGTGCGAACGTATAAAATTTTTCGGATGGATTGCGGTAATATTGAACCATCTATTGAATTATCTATCTGTGATCTGAAGTGGGTTTCTGAAGTGTACGCAACTTTATTGCGTTTGATCTGGTTTGCTGCTCATTTACCCAGGACTTTTCCATCTCATTGTAAGCTGTTATGCAACAACTTGAAACACGTGCGTAGATTCAAGGATGCGGAAACGAACAGGAACACAAGTACTTTTTTCCGGTTTTACAGAAAGAAAAACAAAACGTAGGTTATTGAATGTTTGAAAGATTCACTTTAACCATATGTTAATATAAAAATTGGTGAAGTGGCAATTTTAACTTGCTTTTTCGCTTACTTTTTTACTTGATCGCTACACACATTTTTTACAGAAACCTGTAACTTTTGCTTTTGCTCATGTTTTTAATTTTTCAGGATCAATCTACTCTTATTTCTGTGAGTGAGAACAAAAAATAGAAACAAGACGTTTAATGATAACTTGAAGCCCCTTTCATTAGAGACGAGATACTTTTGTCTTCGTGTTCAGATTAATATATTTTTATGGATTATGCAGTTTTGCTAAGTTTTTAAAAGTCTTTTCCCCCACCCAAAACATTTCTAGTTTATATCCATATTAACAGAGGAATGATACTTTTCCTCGATTTGCAGTTGGAAATATAGTAAACATAAGACTGTTGTGTTATACACAGTTAACTTATTCTGTCCGATTTAAATCCACCAGTTAATGAATGGTTATGATCATAGTTAATAGAGGTTTTAGCCGACTGACCCATACATTTTATTTGTATAACTATTATTGTCATACTCTTTTCTCTGGAACTTTTAGTATTTTATTAGCCAATCACGGCTAAGTGTTTTAACATCTTTCTCGTGGCTAGTTTATTTATAAATGATCAAAACACGAAAATGGTGAAATCCGTTTGCCTATTTTCAAGCCGTAAACAACTTTTTTTCTGTTCAGTTTTACACAATTTCAAAACAATATGACTTTTGGAAATGATCAAAACAGGAGTCTCTCTGTCAGATATAAATAGAGAAGCTCGTTTTCTCAATCAAAAGCTGTAGACAGCTATTTTCCTATTCGGTTTTACACAATGTTAAAACTTTATGTTTATTGCAAATTATCAAAACATGAGTTCATTTTATAACATTGATAAGTATAAGATTGGCTTTTGCCGTTCTCTACTTATAATGGTTGGGGAAATCAGCTAGTAGAGCAACACGCGAAAGGTAAACTCAACGAGAATGTACTTTTTTTCTTCTTCAACTCAGTTCAGCCTCTCTCAAATCTGAGTGTCCCTGAGTGAGTATTGATCTATCTAACGTGTGTACAAAGTTTTTCCTATGTCCTTATTTATAGGTTGATAGTGTTAACACCTACGTAAATTACTAATTTCTGTTTGACTTTCCAAACTCGTAAACGTAACAAAGAACAATTTCATTTTCTTGACGAAACCCTTAGGAATGAAACTCGGGTTCTAAGTTCTTTACGAAGTTCGTGGTAATACAGATGTTTTTGCTGTAAAATATTTTATAGTTTCTTTCAGTTTTCCAAGGGAATTCGAGCTAAAGATCAACCTTAATTTAATTCAGAAATGATGCAACATTTCAATTTCCTTCGATGAACCTTTGGGTCACAAGTCTTAGCACTTCAAAACAAAACAGATAATTATAGGAACATGTTCCTTCTACATCTGTGTCATCACAAACTTCGCTGTAGATGAATACTGTTTAAAACTTTCCGTCCGGGGTGTTGATCACCCGAGTTCGAACCAACTTGTTACCGAAATAACTAATAAACCTAGGATAAGAAAACACCTTTAATCATAAAAGTTTGTATAAGGAGTGTTCTACGTCTCCTGTCGTTTGGATAACCTGGAATAATATACAGCTATATCCTTAGCTTTTGTTTAAACACCTGAAACTGAGATTCAAACTAAAAATGAAAGAAACGAGTCATCTATGGAGTAGCATTGTTAAATTTGAAATTAATATTTTTTTAAATAAAATTTATCTGAGTTTCGTTACATATCTTTTTACATCTTCAGTTGACTTTGAACATAGTGATGGATAAAGCCTGTTTCCTATATACTGAGATGTAAATCGTCGCAAAGAGTGTCAAACAGTTTGCGGAGGGATGTTTGCTACCCAACGCAAATCGTTTGCGATGACATTACCATATCACCTGTTTGCCGTTGACACGTCCCAAACGGTCGCAGACCTGCCGTTACGGCTTGTTTGCGATCGTCGCATCTTGTGGAACAAATGACAAAATGTATTCCCATTAACGTAAACGATTTGCGTTGGCTCGCAAACATCCCTTACGTCTATATGGGAAACAGGCTTTAAGCGTTGACAGCTTTGGAGGGCAGATTGTCCCATACTGGCGTGCAACGAGAGAAAAACGAATTATTGAAAGAGTAAATGGTAGAGACTACTAGATAAGTCCTTGAATCTCTTACGTGTACATGAAGTGTTCATGTACATTTTATTTGGAGGGAGTAGATCAACTAGGTTGTTGTAGATCTTGTAGATTTATCTTGTAAAATAGAGAAATGTTGAGGCTGAAATTGTCAAAGGGCTTAAATTTTGAAAATACACAGAGCTTTTGCGTTTCAGAAGAAATTGACTGCTTCTATCAAAATAACATTATGAATTCCTCGACCCTTAATTTTAAAGGTTTTTCAACAGATTACGCTGCGGACTCAAAGAAAAGCCAAACAGACATTAGCGATGGAGAACTCTTCTCATTTGGACTTGACGCTGGAGTTTATTGCCGAGTATCTCTCCACGCAACACATGTGTCTGGATGGTGCTAGTTTGACAATACCAAAGGTAAAACAGCGTACGCACTGTGGGTGTTTTTATTCCTGTCTCGTCTGGGACTTTAGGTATCAGAACCTCGCAAAAGCTGTTTTTATTATGTATTCGAAACCAGTTAACCTCCAGTCAGTTGTTAATTGGTCCATGCATGATCCACATTATCCTGGTACTATATACTGCACTAGTGAACATGACGTCATAATGTTGTCATATCTTTCGTTTTCTAAGGTATTTTTAGTGTGACGTTACCATAGCAACAATGATAATAATAAATATGAATTTATAAAGCGGAAAATATCATGAAAATGTTCAAATGCGCTATTTACAATAAGGAAGAATAAATTAATTAAAATACATACAACAAAATTGTATAAACAATAAACAAATGCTTTGCGAAAAAGGAATGTTTTCAATTTAGGGAAGCCTCACATATCGATTTTGCCCATAGACTGGGACAATTTTGCTAAAAAGCCGCTAATAAAACTTCTGTCGGCAAACTCGAGGAAAAGTTGGTAAATACTTTTTTCTAGATGAAAATTAT
>JAODFW021032297.1:0-17144 GCA_027575235.2 Palythoa mutuki | reverse complement strand
GTTTTTAGACAGTTTGTGCCATGTAGTATTTTGTCAGTTAATTTTCAAAACCTGGAAAGTTATGGAAAATTATTTAATTTGGTCAGTGAAAGTCCTGAAAAATGTTTCAAAATAGTCATGGAAAGTCATGGAATTTTTATGCTAATACTGAGGAGGGACCCTGGTTCTAAAACTCGTAAGGAACGTATCGTGTCGCCCTTGGTTTCACACTACTCTACGCATGTGTACTAAGCGGATAGTTTCATGACAAAGTCATACAAAATAAATTAAAAGACAGAAATGCCTTCACAGCAATCAAAGTTATTAATTTTTTGTTCAAATTGCTTATTTTTACAAGTTTACTTTAATCTAATTTGATAGTGATGATGGTGCAAAAGTATCTCTACTCTTACTTTGTGTTTTGTACTTTAAGTAAAATTTCCGTACCAGGGCGTTCTCAGTTATGCGTAAAAATCTTACACATTTTCAACGTTTTGAATCTAATCAAATTCAACAGAACCTAACTTACTTATTTTTATGCATGAACAATCAAGTGCGCCCCGGCACGGAAATCATTCCTTTCGATGAGTATATGAGCTACTTTTAATCGTTGTTGTTCGTTCTTTTTGATCCCAGCCGCGCCCATACCTTCTCCAATAGATATGGGAATACTAATTGATTCCTCGAGTGACGTCAATGACAATGAGTGGAATAGAATGGCACAGCTCGCTAAGGATATTGTAGACTCTTCTAACCCAAATCCTACCGGTAATCATATCGGTGTGATTCCCTATGGAAGTAATGCTACGACGAGTCTCAAGTTTAACTCGCTTTCTGGGGACAAACTAAACTCGGATGAAATCAAGCGTGCCATTGATAGAATTTCACGCGAGCCTAGAGGCCAAAGAAGGTTGGATGAAGCACTTGCTGTAGCCGAGGAGGAGCTCTTTAGTTATCCAGCTGGTGCCAGATCGAATGCGAGACGGGTAACAAGCTTTTTTTCGCGGTGTTATTCTTGCCTTAAATTAGTGTAGGAAATCGCATAATCTAGAGTACAATTCGGAATTAAATTTTTTTAATGGCGAGTCCAGTTGGAGAACTTTCAAAACATTTTTCCGGTCCGGCTATGAAATACATTTATTTGGGTTCAAGTTAATCTTGTCTGTTGTTGTTTTAGAGTTTTCACGTTGTGCTCATCTCAGAGTTGTACGTGCGTGCTTTAGAAAGGACTCCAACTAACGATAAAAATGAACTGTGTTTGTTCATTCACAATCAAGTAACATTGTTGAGGGTATTATAAGTCGTGTTATATACAAAACAAGGCCTGCTGCTATTTATTTTTCTACATGGTTCCAGAATTGTGGAAAACTAAATTGTTACTAAACGTTTTTTAATCAGACGCAGGGGAAGACGGGTTTAATTTTGTGTCACTTTCATCACTTCACTCATTTAATGTTCCACTTACAGATTCGAGTTGTGCCTGTGGGATAAATACATTTTAACTCTTATCATGCTAAAATCAATACGATATTTCATAAACTTTTGAACAAAGTCATAACCCTAGAAAGTGACCATTCATTTTCTTTGTCTTTACAAGTACATTCTAAAAATGTTCATTGTTTCAACAAATTCTGAAGGTGTCAATTCTTAACAATTCTAGTGACCTTGACTTTAAAAACATCATCAAGGAAATTGTTAACATAAGAACTTGTGTATTTAATTGGTAATGAAGAATATAACCAGTTTTTATGTATTTCGTTGATTTCCGAAACAGTTTAACCTATGTAACGCGTATTGACAGGTGTTGGTTGTAATGGCTGCCGGTCGTCTGTCAAAGGATTACAAAGACAAGTTACAGGAACGAGCTGAAAGACTTCGCAATAGAGGTGTTGATGTGTATTTTATTGGTATTGGACGCGAGGTAAAGCCCTCCGACGTGAAGCCCTTCATTCCAGAGGAAGAAAACGTCTTTGTACCTGAAGATCTGGATAAAGAAAAGCCTGATATTGTGAAAAAAATTATAAAAGGTAACCAAAAGGTTTCCCCTTTTATGGAAAGAAAAAAAATCAGTAACAATGACATTAATATATATTGAAAGAACGTTGTCAATTTGCAAGGTGAACATCACATTTTGTTGCAAATAAAATAGTGTCCTTTAAATACTAAACTTCCTCTTTGAAACTTAAGACTAAACAATCGTTAAAATCTTACCATTAATTGTGGTTTTACAAGGAAATGTTAGTTGACCCCCATTCGGTAATACATGTGAATTTATTTTTGGAATATGCTCTAAACACCCCGATTACCTTTACTTGCTCATGCTGTTTAATAAACTCTGTTAATCAAAGAAAATATTTTGTAGGTGCACCTGAACCAGCTCGTCGGCCATTGGATATTGCTTTTCTTCTTGATTCGTCTAATCAGATAGGAACATCCAACTGGAACAAACTCACCTCTTTTGCCAAACGTGTGTCGGATTCCTTCACACCATCCTGGCCTGGAAACCGTATCGGATTCATGTCCTACGGCGATAATGCGAACGTTGCATTTGATTTTAATGTGTTAAAGGGAGATCAACTTACACCCGAAGCAATACGTCGCTACATTGATCGTGTTCCTTATCAGTCCTTGGGCGGACGAAGAATCGACTTAGCTCTGGATGCTGCTTATCGTGACCTGTTTAGTCAAAAGGGCGGATACAGACCAAACGCTCGTCAGGTTAGTTGTCAAAATTCAACCCTTAACATTTTTATCCACTTTTAAAGCTTTTCATTATCTTCTTGAAACTATATCAGATAAAATACTCAAAAGGCCTAAAAAGAAAATGATCGAAAAACCTTTAATCCGAATACACTTTTATAAGTAAAACAGAAAGACACATCAGGAAAAAACATATCTTTCTATGATGATAAAAAATAATAATAGTTGGCGGGAATCTTTTATTATTTCAGGCCCTTGTTATCTTCACGGCTGGACGATATCCAGAGCAACTTAGGCAGCAGATACGAGATGCATCTCGCAATCTGAGAGACAGAGGTGTGGAGATATACGTTGTTGCAATTGGGTCTGATGTGGATTCAAGAAACTACTATCCTGACCTGGCACCAAACCGAGAGTATGTGTACAATCCCAGAGACTACGACAGGATTGACAATATCAGACCACAACTTGTTGACGACATCCGTCGAGGTACAAGGAGTTTATGTTTTAGCTTAATTTTTATTTTATCATTTTCAAGTGTTCTTTAACTTGTGCTATTTTATCAACCTACCATATTTTTTCAAGGTAGTTTTTTTACAGTTTGAACAAAAGTGAAAAAAGAGGGTCTCTGGGGCTTGCAATAGTTTTGGGTGTAAAGATACACAAAAGACTCAAATACGATTTTTTCTTCTAATTCCCATCTATTTCCCTTTGCTGGCTTTTCAGCTCGAAAGTTCTTCATCGATATCTTTCTTCTTTCTTGTCATTAACTTCTATTTGTTTGTTACAAACATAATGAATTATCAGATCGCGGTCTGATTTAAACCCCAGAGCTTTACTCTGCCAGTCCATTGTTCCTAGAACTGAGCTATAGTGAGGATTACATTATCGAACAGCGTTTTTGTTTGGTTATGTTTCTAATTTTTTCTAGCCCTCCATAACTATTGCAAAAAATAACCTAGATGGATAATTTAACTATGAATAAAATTTTTGAACTAAATGATTTTAAAAATAACCTGAAATCAAACATTTATGCATCAATATCAAATTTAAATAAAATAAACATATTTCCTGGCTGAGTTAGGGAAGCGTCACATATTGATGTAAGCCCGAAAGAAACGGCATATAGACGTTAGAGGGTGGCTGCCGTGACTTTCCTTTGCGTATACATGGTGGAAAAATTTTGGAATTATCTTGAGTACAGTAAAACAAAGAGTCTTTATGCACTTAAAATCATCGATCCGAGCAGATGCATACTTTGAAGAACTCTTATAACTTTATTCGTTTTGCTGCTTTTTTCACGTTCACAATATCGAGTTCACTGAGGGTAGCAGCCAGCAGATGCACATAAACATTCATTTATACCAGAGTCAGTTTCAGGGAACTTTATTAAAACTGGATAAATTCATTTACGAGTCTAAGTGGCCCATTGGAGCCGATTTCTGTTGTGTTAGGCGAATGAATCATTGACTCCCCCTGGACGGGACACTAATCCGTCGCAGGTTAGCCCCCAGCAGAAGCTGGTGTTCATTTTACCGACTTTAGGGGATGAAAAGCTGAGTCAACTTTGGCAGAAAAGAAGGTCACACAAATGTTCAACATTTGGCTGAGCCTGGGGTTTGAATCCGGGATATTGTGGTTATAAGGGCAGAGATCTTACCACTGCGCCAACCACGCCGTCATCAACTTTGTTAAAGACCTTTAGATATATTCATAGAAAGCACTCCTATGACACGTTAGGCGCCTTACCAAAATACAGTTTTCAGTTTTCGAATAGAATATCGATAAATATCAGTACATTCAACCTTAAGTTCTCTATTAGAAGCAACAAATGATCGGTATCTTAGTAGGACTTCCCTCATTCTTACATTTATCTGGGCCGTTGTAAACATTTCCATTCAAGGACAAGATAATTTCAGAATAATATTATATTTTATTTAAGCCCATAGCAGTGCAACTCGCTCTGTGATAACGAAAAAGTGATATTCATGATCGAAGATCAGTTAAGAACCGTCTCTTCTTACATTTAGGTCCATTACCATTGGATATCGCATTCCTGGTAGATTCTTCAAACGCTGTTGGGCAGCAAAACTGGAACAAACTTACAACATTTGCCAAAAACGTGGTGGACTCCTTCAAACCATCGTTGCCTGGCAACCATATTGGCTTCCTGAGTTATGGTAACATGGCGCGTGTCAATTTTGCTTTTAATGCTCTTCGTGGTAATCAGTACTCATCTGACGGAGTGAAGCGTCTTATTGACAGAATTAAATATCAGCCTCGAGATGAAAGAAGAATTGACACCGCTCTAAACACAGCTTACCGAGACCTCTTCAGCATAAGTGGCGGATATAGGCCTGATGCTCGCCAGGTAAATGTGTTATTGTGATTTTTGGAATCTAAATTAAAATCGCGTTCACTTTACAAAAACAGAACTTTAACGTGGCGACAAATGAGCTCGCAAATAAAGTTGTCCTATACAACGTAAACACATATCTGAATCCAAGATGGCGTCAGGACCTTTTACGGCTTAGAAATGAGCAATGATAACCACCACGGATTTGCTTTTAAACTTATTTAGCAACTCATAAATATTAAGGCAAGAAGGATTGTAGTCGCCAATTTGGCGACCAGTTTTCAGGATTTAGTCACCAGAGTGAAAAATTTAGTCGCACTGGTTCCTGTATTAGCTGCACATTCATACCCTGCATTTAGACACAAAAGCTCTTCTTTTGCTAATTGAAAGATATGGAGTTGAATCTTAAGCTTAACGTGCTGCAGTGTTTACACGAAAAGGCCGTTTCACGTGTTGTTCTTTCTTGTAGGCCATGGTTATCTTTACAGCAGGACAGTACCCAGAGCGACTTAGGCAGCAGATACGAGATGCATCTCGCAATCTGAGAGACAGAGGTGTGGAGATATACGTTGTTGCGATTGGGTCAGACGTAGATCCAAGAAACTACTATCCAGATCTGGCACCAAACCGAGAGTATGTGTACAATCCCAGAGACTACGACAGGATCGATGATTTCAGACCACAACTTGTTGACGACATACGTCGAGGTACGCCTAGAAGAAGAACGAATGTTTTAGGTTATTTTCTCGATTTAGGTTATTGTTATAGTGTTAACCTTAAATACACAAGGAGTTGGGGGGAAGGGGTGGGGGGTGGTTGAGCGAACCCATCCCTTCCTCTCTCGATTTTTTTGCCCCCAAAATTGTACGGATTGACCAATTGCCAAAAGCTTCGGCCTAACTATACCTTGATAAAGGACACATAAGTTTATGACAACAATAATATTTCTATTTTACAATTTTATTTTCCACTTTCTATCTCTTTTCAATTCACCGCCATTAAGTCTAAAACTATTTATAGAATTCTTTCATCTGTCTTTTTTTTCATTCCCTCCACAAATATCATAGTTACTAGCCTAAGTGAAATTAAGTGGTGCTGCCGTAACTAAGAAGCAATACATTTGATAGACTTTTAAGCTTTTATGTAAAAAAATCACCAACCTTCATGTTTGTCTAATAGTGTGTAGTGGTGAAGCAAATTTTTAAAAGTGTAATTGGTAGATTGTATTCAAAAACACATTAATATTTTTTTAGCAATTTTTATTAGAAATTATGACCGTGAGGACTGTTTTAAATTACCGGAAAATTTCATCTTGATTTACATAAAATTTAACTAGGATTTTCTCAGAAAGAAATTTACAAAATCTTAATATTTTTGAAGAAAAATGTTTAGCATAGGTTGGGTTTTAAAGCACTGTAACTCTAAGGTTGTTTTTATCAGATGCCATTTAAACAGAACATTATAAATCATCATAGTTTTATGAATTGGAAGCGAGCATCTGAGTAATTCTGACTGAAAACGATTAATTATACGTGAATGTCGCAGAAAGCGCACAAGGTCACAAAAACCTCCTTATGGCAATTGTATCGTAAAAACATTGTTCGAGTAATCAATCAACCGTACTTAGAGAAACAAAAATGTGTGAGTGTCTATCTAGAGCACTGCAGCGAGAAAGACGCGCATTTAGTAACAACATTAATGGACTCAGGATTCGAAAGGTTGACAGCAAACGATAAAAGTGTCGTTCAAATTATTATTAAAATTTCTAACTTACTGTAATTGTTATTACCTTATGTAAGAGATAAATTGTTAAAGAGTAATTTCAGTACCTAAAGCTTTATAAAGGGTTTCTTCCTACAATGTTCAAGTGTTCAGAATTTTCCAATCCAACAGGTGAAGAAAGACGCTTGGACTTGAGTACGAAGTTTTTATGTTCTATACGATTGGATTGTAGTAGGAAGATTGTTAAGTTGTGACAAAGAAATCCATTGTCTTTTCGACACTCGCTAAGCATTGTGGTCGAATCGAATTTCGATTTTTCCTAGCTATCATACGCAGTGACTGAATTAGGATTGCTGCCTTGCTACGCCCACTCAGGCTGGCTCCGCTGCGGCAGCAATTATTTGCCTTTAATATTATAAACGAAAACCGTCATAATATAACAAAAAAGTGATATTCCAGATGGCAGAATAAATCAAATGCATTTCTACTGATATTTAGGTCCAAGACCGTTGGATATCGCATTTCTGGTAGATTCTTCAGGTGCCGTGGGCCAACAAAACTGGAACAGGCTTACAACATTTGCCAAAAAAGTGGTGGATTCCTTCAAACCATCTTCACCTGGCAACCATATTGGCTTTATGAGTTATGATAATGCAGCGCGCGTCCATTTTGCTTTTAATGCTCTTCGTGGTAATCAGTACTCATCTAACGGAGTGAAACGTCTCATTGACAATGTTAAATATCAGCCTGGAGGTGAAAGAAGAATTGACAGAGCTCTAAACACAGCCTACCGAGACCTCTTCAGCATAAGTGGCGGATATAGGCCTGATGCTCGCCAGGTAAACGTGGTCTTGCTTTGTACATTTAACTGATTCAAAAAGGTTTTAGTTTTGAGTGCTGCTATCCAAATAGTTTTTTAATCAGCGCAGCTGCTCTAGTTTAATTTGCTTCTTTTTTGCGTGCAACTATCTTAGCTGTTCACTAGGATAAAGCGACAGCACATAAGGTTTCATTCTCCTTACAGGCGCTGGTTATCTTCACGGCTGGACGATATCCAGAGCGGCTTAGGAAGCAGATACGAGATGCATCTCGCAATCTGAGAGACAGAGGCGTAGAGATATACGTGGTTGCGATTGGGTCAGACGTGGATCCGAGAAACTACTATCCAGACCTGGCACCAAACCGAGAGTATGTGTACAACCCCAGAGACTACAATAAAATAGACGATGTTAGACCAAGGCTTGTTGACGACATCCGTCGAGGTACGATCACAAGCAAAACATTTGTGGTTTAATCTTTTTGTTGTCATTATTTTTTTTCCTCTTTAGTTGTTCGATTTTTCAATCTACAAAAGCTAGGACATTTTCACATTGTTTGTTAAGACAACTAGACTTGGGGAAACTCTTTTTTTAAAACCTGGGGCAATTTTTATTTTTAGTTTTGAAAAGGAAGGGTTACTTTTTTCTCACCCCCGTCATTTTAACTTAATATTCTTTATTTCGGTTTTAACCTCTTAACCCTTGCTCAGATAGTCCCCTATACCCAGCTGTAAGCGGAAATTAGCGCTGGTGCAAACATTTAGATTTTCTTATAATTTTTTGCGGGTACTTAACCATCCTCGCCGGCAATAACTATATGTAAAAAGTTTTGCCTTTAAGAAGAAAGCCAATCCTAAGGAACGGGCCCATTTGTAGAGTGAGTGCACCAGATCAAGAGGGGGAGTGGGTCACTTGAATTTCAATCTTCCCAGTGGGGTTGACCTTGTTCTTTTGAGTATTAAGTTTGACGTTTGTCATGAGCTTTTAAGTTTTGCTTTTTCATAGTCTTTCCTAAGACGTTTTAAGGTTGGAAAATATAAATACAATTCGATATTTCAAAGAACATAGACTTCAAGCTCTAGATTAACTTGATTAAAGTAATGGATTTCTCTTATTAATCAGAAACCTTTACTGGTGCGGTGAAAATACTGTTTGGAGATGAAAACAAGTTTCATGTTTTTCGAAAAGTTTGAACAATCCAAGGTTTTGTGGTGATATATCCTAGCTGCCATTTGTAAACAACATGAAACTGGTAAAAGTGTTTCTGACTACTGTTCTGTAATATTAACATATATAACCCAGCTTTTACCAACTTATGAAGATAGTGTATAAATTGATTTTAAACGGGAATTCTAAAAACTTATAGAAATATACATAAATAATAGGTTTATTTGGTTATAAAGCAAACATAAGGGCAGTACGTTGTGCCTTGGTTAGGGAGGGTGGTTCATGTTGTTTTGAGCCTGTAAAAATAGTTTTTTCGTTCTGCTGCGTCCCAATCACGCCAAATTAAAACTGTAATAAAAAAATATTAAAAACAGCATGAGATCGGCAGTAACCTACAATAGTTATGCCTTCATATTAAGTTTAAGACAAACCAGTCTATTTTCGTGGCGCAGCCACGTGACGTAGCAATAAAAGGGGTTTGGAAATGTTAATGTCATTGTTTGTTGTTGACATCGGAATTATTTGAAAAACGGTTTACCATTTCTATATGCTTAATGGCGTTGCTGCCTTTGCCAGTGATTGGGTTTCAGTAGTAATAATTTCAGTACTACTAAAATCCCCGTGCATCTGTTTCTATTAGACTAGGTCACTAGGTGTTGAGGCTTTGACTAAACAAAAATTAAACCGGGACATTTCAAACATTTTTATGTCATCCGATTGCACGCATGTGCAATGGATGACATATTGTGAGGGGTCGAATTTGTCACTCACTCCGCTGTTAGCTCGATTCACCCAAATATGGGGAAACACGCCATATATGGCCACAAAAAAAATGCATGCGTCATCGAAAAAATTCATCCTTGCATTTGCGAATCGAAGCTGTGAAGAAGTGTTTTACGTGCTCAGTCTGAGGTACAAGATTTTGTCGTTAAAGATTGGTTCTTTACCCTCGATTTTACATACAAAACGCATACATAGTGACGGAAAGAGTGTCTACAGGAAAACGGATCGACTGATCGAGGACCCATTTCGGAATTGTGACATTCTTCCGTCTTTCAAAGAGCTGACAATTGTCAGAGAAAACTTTTTGTACGCATGTATTACGCATATTTATACTCAACACTGCAAACTACTATTAAAGTGGAAGGAGGTTTATATATATGACATCGAGAAACAACGACACAAGGTTGAGTGAGTACTCGAAGCCTCACTGTGACTCATCTATGGCCGCTAACCAGAGCGAGAAGCAGCTCAACAACCAATCTAGTACTGATGTCAAAGAGAATGGATCTTTCCCAGATGACTGTGTTCATTTCTTCAGACTGCGAGCAAAGATAACTCGAACTAAACGTCGCAAGCGTAACAGAGAGCCTTCGAGAATACGGTACAACAAAGTAATGAGCTTGTTTCACAAAGGTAAGATAATAAGGAAACATATTATGTATTATTTGAGACGAAATATACCCAAATCTTCCATGTTAAGAAATATGTTATCTCCTATCTTTCGAAATTTTATTGCTCTAAGAATGTCGAAAGCAAGACCGCAGCGCAGACGTAAGCATACCAGATCTTTAACATTGCTTGATGGTGAATGTTGTTCTTACCTTCTAAAAACCAGGACTGCTAAACATAAGAAAACATCAGCACTGTTATTTTGTTTTCAAGGGCAATCTCTTACTAACTACCCAATACAAGAAAAATATAAGCAATCAAGTAGGAAATATTGTGCTTCAAGAGATAGTCTCTTGTTATCAGGTGACATTCAATTAAACCCAGGCCCTGCTACTTGTGAAAGTATTACAAATAGTTCTGCAAAACAATCTCCCATGACAGTGCTGCAGAACCGACTAGCGCAACAAGGCCTAAGAGCACTAGAATGTAGTTCAAACGGAAGTTGTTTCTTCAGTTCTGTATCTCACCAACTGTATAATGATCCCAGCTATCACATGAGCATACGCGGTGCTGCAGTGGAATACATGAGAAACCACCCTGAACGATTTATTGAACACATTACAGAACAATCTTGGGTAAGTTATCTTGCAAATATGTCACAACAGGGAACATGGTGTGATGCACTTAGTGTGCAATCTGTTGCTGATGTATTGAATATTACAATCTGCATTACTGAATCTCATGAAGGGTTTGCTCCAATGACTATAATTAGACCTGCCAATAGTGAAACACAAGGGCCTGTCATCAATATTGGGCATTTGAGTGAAATGCACTATGTTTCAACTGTTCCCTTAGATCATGGTGTGACAATGGCAAGCAGTGGAACCACTGATCTGGGTATTGTGTACAAACAATCAAAGGTAAGAACAAATTACTTATCTAAAGCAATCAGTAGCAAAACTACGAGAAATGTTTTATCAAAGAATGAGAAAAAGAAAGCTTACATGAGAGAGTTCATGAGACAAAAAAGACAAAGTAAGGAGTTTAGAGTAAAAGAACAAAATGCTCAACATCACAGAAGGAGCAAAAACCTAAAAACAATACGAGTGAATGAAAGACAAGCATTCACTAAGAGAAAAGCTTCCAATCCTGATCATATTAGAGAACTGAACCAGCAAGCATTTAGTAAGAAAAAAGCTAATAACCTTGGGTATGTTAGAGAACTGAATCTACGTGCATTTAAAAACAGAAAATACGACAATAATGACAAAATCAAACAAGTAAACAAGAATGCCCAAAAAAAAAGGTGCTTATCAATTAACACAGACTTTTGCCAAACAGTCTGAACATGACATCTCAGATCAAGGAGTGAAGTTGCAAAAATGTAAAACAATTGGTGAAATGCTCGAAAGCCAAGACTGCAGTGTAGATCACATAGCAAAACTGATCCAGTCATTCCATGATAGTATTATATGTGGTCCTGAATATATCTGTACTTGCTGTGATCAGTTATGGTACCGATCATCAGTTGTAAAATGTAATATGAGTAAATACAGTACCACATGTTCCGAAAGTTTGCTTGATAAGTGTATTACTGGCACCAAAAGTGTCGACAACAATGAATGGATCTGCTATACTTGTCATTCAAACCTTAGTGAAGGGAAATTACCTGCATGTTCTAAAGCAAACAAAATGCAATTTCCTTTAAAACGAGACTGTTTAGATTTGACACCTTTGGAGGAACGTTTAATTTCTCCACGTATCCCATTCATGCAAATACGTGAGCTTCCTAGGGGTGGTCAGTTATCTATACATGGTAATGTTGTTAATGTACCAGCTGATGTGAGTTCAACTGTAAATACTTTACCACGACCTTTAAATCAATCGCAAACCATTCCAATTAAACTGAAACGACGGTTAAATTACAAGTATCATTATCAGTATCAGAATGTTAGACCAACAAAGGTGTTAGAAGCAGCAACATACTTGGTTCAGACAAGCAAACTATTTCAAAGTCAACATATAGAAGTTCAGCAAAATTGGCAAGATAATCTGATTTCATCTACTCCAACTGATGCAGATACCAGTAACAGCAATGAATGGCAAGAGTTCTTGAATACAACTGATCATGTTAGTGAAAGTGCAGCAGAGACTCTTTCTATGGCCACAACAGAAAATACAGAAGAATTCCTTAATAATCACCCTAAATCAAAAGGAAGTGGACCAGATTCTAATGATAGCAACAACAACACTAGTAACATTGATAGCAATGATGATGATGGATGGTGTGAAGTAGAAGAGAGACCATCTGGTGTAACAGCCACTTTGGAGGAACCGAATGTTACTGAAAGTGTAGAAAAAGTCTTAAGTTTTGCACCAGGGGAAGGTAACAGACCATTAGGCATATTTATGGATAAGAACTCTGAGTTTTTGGCATTTCCAACCATTTACTGTGGTGAAACTAGACCCGATAACAAAGATAGAGAAATACCAGTTCATTACAGTACGGTGTGCAAGTGGGAACTAAGAAGTCAAGATAGAAGGGTTGCACAATCTGTACCAAATATCTTTTATAAGTTGAAAAAACTGCAAATCAAACAAATACAAAGTAGTGCTTCATTGTCTCTTAGGAAATGTAAAACTAAAGGGAAGAAATATACTGCCGGTGAGCTTAAATGTGATGATTATGTAAATAAATTGATACATCTTGATGAAGGGTTTAGAGTTCTGAGAAATCTTAGAGGATCACCACCATATTTTGAAAAATGCAGAAAAGATTTGTTTGCTATGATTCGCCAGTTAGGTAATCCCACATGGTTCTGTTCATTCTCTGCAGCAGAAACCAGATGGACACATCTGTTAAAGATTCTCGGTAGGCTCATAGAGAAAAAAGAACTTACTGATGATAATGTCAAAAACATGACTTGGCAACAAAAGTCAAACCTTATCCAGAAAGATCCTGTCACTTGTGCTAGAAATTTTGAACATATGGTGCAGCTGTTCATCAAAGATGTTCTAAAAAGCAATGTCAGGCCAATTGGACAAATAATAGACCATTTTTACAGAGTAGAATTTCAACAAAGAGGCTCACCTCACATACATGCATTATTTTGGTTGAAAGATGCACCTCAGTATGACAAAGCATCCAATGAAGCAATTGCGGATTTTGTTGACAAATACATCACTTGTAAAAAAGATCAGTCATCAGATGATCTCAATGAACTAGTAAATCTTCAAATGCATAGGCATGCTAAAACCTGTAAGAAACAAGGTCATAAGATATGTCGGTTTAATTTTCCTCTACCACCAATGCCAAGTACTATGATTTTAGAGCCCCTCCAAGAAAATAGTCTTGAGGAAGATGAACTAAAAGAAGTGAAACTGAAGTATGATAAAATAAAATGTCTCCTAGACGAGATGAAATATGGAGAGGATATAACATTTGATGCATTCCTGGAGAAGTTGAAACTTACAGAGGAACAATACATACAAGCCATCCGATATTCATTAAAGAGGACAACACTCTTGCTAAGACGAGCACCATCAGAGATAAGAATTAACAATTACAACAGCACTCTTCTGAATACATGGAAAGCTAACATGGACATACAGTTTGTTTTAGATCCATATGCGTGTGCTGTATACATCCTGTCTTATATAACCAAAGGCCAAAGAGGTATGAGCAAACTTCTAGAAAAAGCTTCGAAAGAAGTAAATGCTGGAAATAAAGATATTGTAAATAAAGTGCGGCATATAGGAAATAAATTTCTTAATGCTGTAGAAATAAGTGCACAAGAAGCAGTGTATTTAGTATTGCAAATGCCATTAAGGAGATCATCAAGAGAAATTCAATTTATCAATACATCAAATCCAGATGAGAGAACATTTCTCTTAAAAACCCTTGATAAAATCAAAGAGTTGCCAGACAACTCAACTGATATTGAGTCTGATAATCTGATTAAAAGATATCAAAGAAGACCACAAAAATTACAGAATATCTGTTTAGCTGATTTTGTGGCATGGTTTAATTGTGTTGATCACAACCAATCTTTTTACACTACTGGCAATATAGAGACAGTGTCTACTGGAACATATTTACCTGAAACCGATTTTGCTGACAATGTTGATGATGAGCCACAGGGCAATCAAGACAATGAAACAGATACCACTTTAGAGTTTCAAATGAGAGGAGGAATGAAACTTGTTAAAAGGAAAAAACCAAGAATCATTAGATCTGTAAGATATAACAAGGAAAAGGATCCTGAGAACTACTACAGAGAACAACTCATGCTTTATATCCCTTGGAGAAATGAGCACAAGGATATTATAAGTAGCTGCAAGACATTCCAAGAACGATATGGCCAGGTTGAATCAGTATTAGCAGCAAACAAGAAGCAGTTTCAATATCATGCTGAAATTCTTGATAAGGCTATTGATGATATGAATAATGATGATGATATTACCCAACCAGTTGCCCCCAATGCAGAACATGTGAACGATCAACATCGTGCTACTAAAACAAAGCCTAGTAAACTGTTTGGATGCTTTGATCCAGGCACGAACAAGCAACATAGTCATTATGATTTATATGATGACATGGGTATATTACCCAGATGTAACGACGATGAAGAGCTGGTACAGAGATGTTTGAATAATAGTGACTTTAAGCAGCTTGTGCAATCCTTAAATTTATAGCAAAGAGAATTTTTCTACCATGTTTTGCATTCCATGAAAACAAAAGATAAACCCCTTTATTTGTTCCTTAGTGGGGGAGCTGGAGTTGGAAAAAGTACTGTCACAAATGCTCTATATGAAGCCCTTATTAGATATTTAAATGTTATACCTGGTGAAAACCCAGATGAGGTAAAAGTGCTTAAAGTTGCACCAACTGGTAAAGCTGCTTTTAACATCAATGGAAATACACTACATTCGGCTTTCAAAATCCCTGCCAACAGAGGATTTGAGTATTGCTCATTAGATGCAGACAGGCTGAATACGATAAGAGCTCAGCTAAGAAAGCTCAAAGTGATTTTTATTGATGAAATTTCAATGGTAGGCAGTGGCATGTTTAATTTTCTTAACATGAGACTTCAGCAGATTATGGGAAGCAAAGCAATATTTGGGGGAGTCTCCTTAATAGCTGTTGGTGATTTATTCCAACTGAAACCGGTCTTTGATAAATGGATATTTGAAAATGGAAGTGACTGCTACAGTGCTCTTGCCAGCAATATCTGGAGTGAACATTTTACAATGTTTGAGCTAACCCAAATAATGCGACAAAAAGAGGACTTGTCATTTGCAGAATTGCTGAATAGATTAAGAGAAGGAAATCACACTCAAGATGACATTGAACAATTAAAAAATTGCAAAGTTAAGGTACTGCCTGGTGATCGAGACTATCCAATTCGTGCAACTCATTTATTCTCAACTAATCAACTTGTAAATAGTCACAATAATGCTGTGTTTTATAGTACACCAACTGAGAAAGCACAAGTGAAATGCATTGACCTGATTGTGGGAGATATATCAGATGAACTAAAAAAGAAAATGCAAGAAAAGATTCCTGATGATCCTACAAAAACAATGGGCTTATATAATGTAGTTGCATTGGCAGTTGGAGCAAAATTTGACTTGACCACAAATGTCAATGTTGCTGATGGTTTAAACAATGGTTGTGAATGTACAATTAAAAAAATTGACTATAGAGTTCAAAACTCTACCAGACCAAGTATAATTTGGGTTTCGTTTCCTAATGTGCGCATTGGTTTAAACCACCGAAGAGAATATGCTCACTTATATAACCACAATGTAGAGAAGTCTTGGACACCAATCTTGGAAATAACAAGACAATTTAAGATCTCAAAAAGAAACCAGGCACAAGTGCTTCGCAGACAGTTTCCTTTAAGAGCAGCTGCAGCCAAAACTATTCATCGTTGCCAAGGTGACACACTGAATGAAGCAGTAGTTGACTTGCCTTCATCTAGTAGAGAGCATATGCATTATGTAGGTTTAAGCAGATTTAGAAATAGTTCATCGTTGCATATATTGAACTTGAATGAGAAAAAAATATGTGTTAGCAGAAAGGTTAAACAAGAAATGATGCGACTTAGAACTGAAGTGTTAGACATTTCTGTACCGTTGTTGTACAATATCAAGGCGGAAACTTTTAAGATATTGTTTCACAATGTTAGATCACTCCGTCTTCATTTTGATGATGTACGGTGTGACTATAATGTACAAGCAGCTGAAATGAGTCTTTTTGTTGAAACTGCTCTATGCCACTCTGATCCTGAGGAAAATTATCAGCTTAATGGTTTCAGGTTTTTTAGAAATGATATTTTGCCAGAAAACAATACTAGAACATGTTATGGAACAGCTGTGTACATGAAAAATGAAGTATGTAGTGTTTGCCCCCCGATGAGAGCTAACTTCAATGATGTAGAAATGACTGTAACTGTGGTGTCTGGCCCAGTTTCAGATTTACATGTTGTAGGTATATATCGTTCAAAAAGTAAAGTAAACTTAAAACGATTTATTGATGCTATAGATCATCTTCTTAATGATGTTATTGCTGATCAAAACACTCCTACAGTTATACTAGGTGATTTCAATGTCAATCTCCTTGAAATTCACTCGGACAGTAAAGCATTAACTAAATGTCTTGTAGAAAAGAGAGGCTACACCCAGCTTATCAATAAGTGCACAACAGACTATTGCTCACTGCTTGATCATATTTATACTAACATACCTGATAGAATACAATCATCCGGTGTTCTTGAATCCTATTTTAGTGATCACAAGCCAGTATTTGTGTGTTTTTATTGATAATACCAAGCAAAAATAAAAATCAATTTATTTTTTATAAACTTTGAAAATACAGTACTAACTATACAAGTATGATATTTTTTTCATTTATTTTTATTAGATTTGAGACAGTTTAATACCCAAGCAAGGAAACTTACAGGCCCATCACAGTCAACAGGTAAGTTAAACTTGGGCAAGGAGGATTG
>JAODFW021031317.1:0-17148 GCA_027575235.2 Palythoa mutuki | reverse complement strand
ATACCATTGCTAACGGGGGGGGGGGGGAGGAGGGGGATTGTGCTTAATTTTAAAAGGATTGATGTTTTATCTTCACAGATGAAGAAGTGCAGCTAAATCCAAAGTCAGTGAAATCGAGGTATGAATTTCTCTTTGGTATGCAGAACAACTTTTTGGATTATCGTTAACAAGATTTTGAAATAATTTTACCTCGTAAGCGATGTTGCCCGGGGTCATATTGGCTGAACAACGCACAGCAAAACAACATTCTTTTTGTTAAAAGCAATCTCCACCTGTCTGAAAGTTTTTCAGCTTGTGATTTTGAACCTGAATAGCATATATCGCAAGTTATTTTTCATTCACATGTCAAGGCAGGGCGGCGCTATTTAAAAAAAATATGGCAAAATTTTGAGATTTAATTCGAATTCGTTCATCTGGCCAGAAATTTACTGGCTTCAAAAGAGAGGTGTCTCGTATGATAATTACGAGGCAATCCTTAAGAACCTGTGGCTCCCACGTGTTGAAAACGTGGTAATTTACATCATTGTTTGGTGACAACGGGTGCAACATTAACACTACCAGTTTATAGATAACTCGATTCATTCTACCATTGACAACAATGAATCTGAGACGTAAACACCCAGTAGAACTGAGAAATATTGGTTCATTTCTGAAGTCCCAACGTGCCTTCCCATGTGCGCTAGTTTAATTGGATTTCGACTAAATCAGTACCGAAAGTACTTTTACCATTTGGAGCTTCATTGCTCAGCTGGTTGAACAGTAAAACTTTAACAAGGTCACGGGACAGAATATCCGATTCATAAAAAACTGAAATTTTCAGTCTCCTCTTTCAACGTTGTCGCATTTGCTTTTAAAACAATTGTGTAGATCGCTTCATTATTTCATTTACAACTGCGGTTTTATATTGTTTAACTTCTTTAATTTAACTACCATATTTATTCATAAACCGGCTGTTTTGACAATACAACTGTTACATAATAACAACCGGGGATTTAGTCGATCTCATTAGTCATTGTTCTCTTTTGTAATAAAAATGGTTTTGTTTTTAGCTCCAACTGTTTTTGGGTTCGGAGCGCGCGCGCCCCCTGCAGCTGTGACTGGGCGGGAAAATTCCACTCTCCATTGAACTCGATTGATTAAAGTTGATCGAAATTTTTATTCTTCTCAGTACCTATAGCGCGCGGTAAGAAACTGTCTGCATGTAAAGCTGAACAAACATAGCCGATCGCAATATGCAAGTAGTCAAACCAGAGAGCCTGTTGTGTTTGCCGGCTACTGTGGACCAAATGACGATTGTCTGAAAATGTACACCACATGCACGTTAATCAAATGACTAAAGCGATTTATATTCGAGACTTTCATAATGGTCGTCCAGTCGTTCAGGGCCGTTAAGAAAACATTGCGTGGATAAATGCGCGCAAAACATTATTGTTAATGAACATTCATTATGCGTTTCAAATATTCATAAATGTTGTTTTTAAAAATCAAACCTTAATATTTCCTTCTAGCAAAGGAAATAACTGCGTTCAAAACATTCATAAAATGTTTTTAAAAATCAAATTTTTATATTTCGTTCTCCCAAGGGAAATAACTGTGCGCCCTTCAAAGTACAATACACATTTAATACCAAGTTACGATTTCTTGCCAAATTGTAACAACACGAAGAAAGGCAGTTGCCGAATGAATCACCTAAAGGTGTTTTATGCATGTGGCATCCCGCTGCGCTCAAATTTTTTTATTTATTTTGAAATGAAAATGGCGTGTGATGGTTCAAATAAAATTGCATTTTAAGTACTTCGTTTGATTTGAATATGCGTACCTGGGTTTGGGAAGAAATTTTCAGCAACTTTCACTTTTGTAGATACACATTTTATTTTCTGAAACAACAAGAACATCTTTCTTTCAGTAAACCCCCACGGTCATGTAATATTCCCTTTTTGATTTATTTTATTTTTTAAATTATAGATAAGAACTAATTCCTTTCATAGGCGTATGAAAGAAAGCGTCGAGCGTAAATCCCGACGTTTATTTCCGCCACAGTGTTCTCAGTAAAATCTTTATTGTTGTCTTAATATCTTCTTTTGGTTTTTGTGCTTCATATCATTTCGCAGTAAATGTTTGAAGAAAAATCGCTTCGTAACGATCGCGAGCGCCGGCAATATTTAACAACACATCTGCTTATACCCTCATCTCCAATCAACTTTATGAATAAAAATTCTCTCTCCATTCGCGTGATTTATTGCCGCCGAAGGCGAATTCAGCTGTTAGTGCTGGAGATATTTTGAAAACTATCAGTGATAGCTATGGCTATTTAAAGACACCCAACTCCTTTTCATTTTTCAACTACGACTTCAAAATCAAATCTGTTTTAAATCCTGCTTTCGAACACCCCGAATGGCGTAAAATGAAAGTTTTCACCTGTGTCTTTTGCCGACAGTTTGACAAACGCACCCAATGGTTTCGTTTTTTTTTTTCAATAACATAATCTGTCCATCTAAGAAGCCACACCTCAAGATGACGCTTAACACGTGAAAGACCTTATAAGTCTTTCGGTGGTTAGTTGTTTTGTTTATAGTTTATACTTAAAAGCGATTTGCAGCGCACTCACTGTCAGTATTGTGGCACATTTAAAAGAGGCTCTCTTAAACATACATTACATCTCTTTGGTATTTGTAAAATTGACAAGTGCACCTCTTTAATTCATCCAATGGGCGACCAAGTGAATGCAAGGAAACTGAATGCTAGCTAGTGAAAGCCGCCAATGCAATTGGTCGAGGCTAGTTTTGAAGTATTTTTTTGCACGTGTCATATGATTCCGGTATCTGATGAACTAATTTCAGTTTCCAATGCAAAACAGGACGAACTATTTCCCGTCTCGCTCACGTTTTGCTTTACGACATTTTTATTCTTCACGGAAATGTTTAGAGTACGCTGGAGCGCGTATGAATTCCAACTACAACTTTCCCACCCAAAGGCCAAACAAAATATTTTTCTCTGTTTAACATTAACATTAATAATGTTATCTGTTTTTAAAATCACTGTTCCGCAAGAATTATAAAAAATGTTTATATTAACATAAAGATCAGGTTTCGTAACAGTCGGATTAACTTGCAATGACAGGGACATAGCTAACTTGCCCCGTCCAATATAAAATAAAACTTATGAAAATGCAAATTTGGAATAACGTATTTATTTGATGGAAATATAATGCGAGGGGCGTAATTCATATATTGCACACACACACAGTGATACACACAAGTTTCAGCAAAAAGTTTCAACGTGTAACAGCGGCTTTAGCCTTTTTATTTAAAAAACACCGAAGGGATTTGAAGGTGGAAAATTTTAGATAATAAACGCAGAACATGACAAATATGGGTCACGCAATATGGCTTGTTAATGTTATTGATTTTACTTATGTCAGAATGCAGTGTACTTTGTCTTTGACTTTGTCATTTTCAACCATCAGTAAATACTGAGTAATCCTCGTCACTTTCACTGAATGAAATCACTTCGAAAGAATTTGAATTTGAATAGGTATTAGCCTTCCTGGATGTGAATAATACTTGAATAATTCATCACATGATTGCGTTCCATTCAATTTGTGAATTTTGACATATTCGCAGCAGCGAAAGCAAGGCGAGACTTTAAGACATGCGCATTAATTACTTGCTCAGTAAAACTACAAACCCTCGCACAGAGAGTTTTACTCTTAAAAACACGTGGGCGAGTAGCAAGTACAGTTCGCTCTGTTTTCGTGATTCGAAGCAGCGTTTTTCAAGTCAGTTTCTTCGACGTTTTACTAATCAAGATGGCTAAACAGTGCCGCGAAATAGAAGCAAAATTTGGAAGATTGAGAATTAAGTTGAACCCGGTGGTGACGCTCCTTTCAGCCGTAATGATTTGGTCTTTGGCAGCTTGGTGTATAGCAAAACCCTCACACGCCTTCGCTGAACTTTCTAAATGGACAACTTGGGTGACGCAGAAGTGGACCTGGCTGTATATCGGCACTCAAGACGTCTGGGCCTTGTTCATCCTTGCCATCTACTTTTCCAAGTACTCCAAGATGAAACTTGGCAAGGACCATGAAGAACCCGAGTACAGCGACGCCACGTACTTTACCATGCTGTTTGCGGCGGGTATTGGCATCGGGCTGTTCTACTTCGGAGTAACGGAGCCAATTTGGCACTACGAACCTGGCCACTACGGGAACAGATACTGGGGACGGTAAGTTACATGTTTTTTTTCTTTACATTCACTCGACAGCTTTTTTTTGCCGCCATCTGCCGCCAGAACGTCTGCGATCTACGTAATGAAGTTGAAAACACAACATTTGGTTCAAAAAGCGAGTTTGAACGAGAGTTTTTGTTTTTTATGATTCATTTCTTTTGAAAATGAGAATCAGACGGTATTTTTACATGTTCTAGTTTTTCAAAACTGGTGAAAATAATTTGAATTCCACGTGTTTTTTTCCTCCCTTCGGGTTTATATTGTATTGGATTCGGCTACTCGAATATTAAAATTCTGGCGCCTGTCTTTTTGCCAATATTGTGTCTTTGATCCCGTTTCGGTTTCTTGTTGCGATTTTTGCTTTCGAATCACGTTTTAAAACTATTTCTAACGTTAAATTTTGTGCTTTCTGACGCTTAGTTATTATCATATTTCTGTTTTTTGATCTATTCTTTTGTTGGCGTAAATGACAGGTTCAAGGATTTGACCCAAGTGCTGTATTTATAAAGATTTGGAGTAAGATAATCAATCGTTTACCGTCAAGTTTCGCTTCAGTGAGACAGTATGACTTGCGCGTGAAAGTAAAAACAAAGTTTTATATTTTCGATTTTTTCTTGTCGAAGTTACTGTATTTTTAACGGGATTTTTTTATTCTTTTGTGTTGTGTCGAGTATAGCGGGCGAATTTGTTTTTCGACAGAAATTGATTGAATGAAATTCGCTATGAAGTGGGAGATTCTTGCTGAATAAATTTGTTCAAGAGCTGTACGACTTCCTGCGTTGTGGTTCTCGTCTCTTCCTTTCTTTCTTTACAGTACTAAAATTTTGTGCCTGAGGGAACGGAAATGGGGGATTAACAGAAATTTTAAAACTTTTCGTTAGTCCACTTAATAAATATCCCGGCTTATCATCAGCGCGCGCACTGATTTTTGCCAACGCATTGAAAATAAATATAAACGAAAAAGTCGTGAAAACTTTCCCCTGTTGGCGTTGCGAAACAAATCTAGTACATCATGTAAGAGATGAAGAACATTATGCTTGTCAAAGAGTACGTTGAAAATATACACGATTAATAGACCAGAAGTTCGTTTGGTAGTTAGTGGTGTAGATTTACTCCCAAACTGATTCGGTAGTCCACAAAAGTATTAAGCCTAAAAAAACAGCGCTCTCCCTCAATGAAGTTTGGGAAAAATTTGATGATAAACCGGTATATTTTTTAAGTGGCCTTAAAACCCAGGGAATGAAATGTCCAGTCAAAAACCATCACAAATCGTGAATCAATATTGGCCAACCCTGATACCCTTTGGATTGATAAATCAATTCCTCTCACACAAACATGCCCGACCTAATTCTTATTTGCCTACGAATAATATTTAGTTTTGTAATCCAAATATTTTGTTTGTGTAAATTAATGCTTTTATTATTGCCATTTGCAGAAAGAATATTGGACATTTAATTGGACAGTCATGATCACATGAATAAAAATATATTTGTTTTAAAAATGCATTGGGAAACAAATTCTAAAATGGTTTGACTGTAAGATAATTTGAGAGCTTTTTTTGTTTCAAAATGAATATTTCTTGAAACCATCAAAATAACCGTATTTGCTTGTGTATAGGGCAAACCCAGTTTTTTCTCCAAAGTCGACCATTTTTTTAGAAGTTTAATAGCATTTTTATAGATATTTACATAGGTTGAAAAACCTTTATTTCAACTTAGTACTAGCTTTTATGAGTTATAATTTCAACACATGAATGCAAATCAGTTGAAAATGGAAATTTGAATAATTTCTCAGCAGAAGATTTATTTTCTTCATGCCGTTTTATCAATTGAAAATGTCTAAACTGCATTCAATATGGAGTTAAATGAAATATCTTTTAAATAAAACATAGAACTAAGATTTATAAGAATTTAGCAGATGATGTGATGATTAAATTGTGTGTATACATGTGTCAATTTCTCTTGCTTTTGGGTTCAAAACGAATTTTGTGATTTTTTGATATTTAATGGAAGCAGTTTTTTTGCCCATGTTTAAGTCAACTTCAATTTTTAAGCAGATTTTTATGCCTAGAGACCTTGGCATATACACAAGCAAATACGACAGTAATGTTCCATGACAATGTTTTTCTTTTTCATAAAGTATATCATTTTACTTCACTGGGATTTGTTGGCTCTTTACTTATTGACTTTGTATTTCTCTTCCTTTAGCAAATTTTATATGGGTTATTATTCTTGTCGAAATGAGTAAAATTATCATGGGCTTCTTCCACTTTATGCTGGATAAATTTTACTCTAAAAATGCAACAAAAGGTTTTTACCACACAGGAAAATGAAAATGTTTTCTTTCCACACTAAAATGATCACTGGAGGCAAAAATGCATGATTGCACCCACGAGCATGCGTAATAAGGGCTTTACTGCACCTGTGTTTGAAGAAGTCGGTGGCAGAGAAATCTCACGATTATCAGTGTTTTCCAAAGGTTTCATTTTCGGTCTACCCTAATGACAGACCTGGAATTTTCAAGTTCATTTACTTTGAAGAGCACTTTTAAAAATTCTCAAATTTAACCAGTGTAAAGTTGACAGACCCTTGGCATTTGACACAGCAGTAAAGATTGGTTTTTAGTTTTACTGAGTTATTCATCAATGGGAAATGGGTATATTGGGGACTTCTGATATCATGCAATGGTGTGATCCTGCAAAATCAATTCATAATGGCATCCGGTAGTATAGTTTACTATTTCCCACACAGTGCACCATTAGCCAAGCTAATAGCCCAATAATAGGAAGTTTAAGGGGAGTACATTCTCACAAAAGGTTTACCTTTTTATTGTACCATATTTGACTAAGTGCCTACCCCCTGGTGGACACTAGCGCGATTAGGGGTGCTTACTTGGCAAAATTTCTATATGAGCTCTCTGAAATATAACACTGTTGCATAATAATAGTTCTCTGAAATGTGATGCAAATTCATAATTATAAAAGCTGTCCAAAAATGAAACTGAAATGACAATTGCATGAATCATTGACTCTTTCAGAATCACGATCGCTATTGAATAACATGTAACACAACCTGCAACATTACCTGCTAAATAGTCAAGTGTCAAGCACCAAAAAGGTCACATTACTTTCAGAAATGAAGTTTTCTCCTTTTGCGGCAATTTTCAATTCTTTTTCACCTTGACCTTGCTTGATTTTTGCATGATTTTACAGAGAATATTTTCTGATATCACTAAAACAATTGAGTACTCACATTTTCTCAAAAATCTTGAGCCCACAGTGTTATGTACTGGGGTAGTTCAACTGCTTGGACCCAGGCTTCTTAGGCCAAAAGTGAGAATGATAGCCATTTTTCAATCACATGTGAACTTGTTTATGCTACTTCCAAAGCTTTATTTAGGTTTTCCATGTGTTTCAAAGGGCTTTAGTGATCTAGGATGCAGATAAAGTATTCTATAAAGGATTATGGTGGAGCAATAACTGAAATTTCATGAAAAAGTTCGGGGTTCGGCCTAGAATTTTCACAGGAATTATTTCAGTTTAAAACACCACTCTGCAAGAATTTTGGTCTTAAAGGGGGTGGGTGCTTACTTGGTCAAATATGGTATTACTAAAAATGCTAGTTCATGGTGATCTCAAAATCTTTAAAACCCAGTTGCAGAAATGTCATGAAACTCCACACATTTTCTTGTAATTAAACTTAAGAGTCGTGGTGATAGTTTTCTGTCTTAAATAATGGTGCTTAATGGTTCAGATTAAACATAGTTTGGTCATAAAAGTGAAAATATTATATTTTTTTTACGATGAGGTTTGCTTTAGGGAAGCAACAATCAGTTCTCTTGTGTGCTTTGAAAAAGAAAATTTTTCTCAATTCATATTTTTATCATGAAAACTAACAATTTTACTATTATGTGAAAATGACAGTTCACCCTGTTTTCAGTAAGCTAGAAAAGACTTCAAATTGACTGCATAGCCATACTAAACCTTGTGATGCCACATAATTTTAAATTTTGTTGCACTTTATCAGATCCCCAATATTATTTATTTGTTTTAAAACTTGTCTAAAAATACTTTGCTCACTTCCTTTTTTTAAGATGAAATAGGTGATAAACTTAATTTTATTGTCTGTTGTGTCAAAAGAACTAAGTTTTACACATCTTCATTCATTTTTTGTTTCCAATAAATGTTCAAATTCAAGTATTTTGTGACAAACTAAAATGTATTGCTTTGTTGTTTTTACAAAATACAGCTATTCAATTTTGTTGTGTTAACTGTGCATGTATTCTGTAGTCAACGGTGCCATAATTCAGTTTTCTTGAAATGTAATTTAAGGTTTAACTTTGCTATCTGCTGATTAATTTGTCTTGAAAAATTATCCAACTAAAAAATTTCTTTTCCAAGTAACAAATTTGTGCAGTTCAAAATCTGGCAAAACTGTCCATCAGCAAATTGAGAATTTTTGTCACTTTTTGAGTTTTAAGTAAGTAGGTTTACTCATACAAGCTTTGTTAGTTCACCTGAAGTATTCTTGAAGCCTAATTCAGATATAATTAAATTTTAGCTTAAGTAAGTGATTTTGTAGTCAAGCATTCTTTTCTTTTAAGTCTGCCCTTATTACACTTCGTAGTCAGAATCAACCTTCCTTAGCAACTTGTTTGTGCACAATGAACAAGAAAGTAAATCCAATACGATAACCTGGCTTGCTTGTTGCACTTTCTTGCAGTCAGAGACTGAGCTGCAAAGAGTACAGCTCAGTGATGTTGGACTGAAAGGGCTGTGCTAATAATAGATAATAATAATAATAATAATAATAATAATAATAATAATAATAAATTATTGAGCATCAGTCAGAAAAGAAGTGGTTACCCATCTTTCCAGCCAGAGGCTAAATTGCTTGACAGCTCAGATTTTAACATGAAAGTCGGTTTTTGAAGAGGGAGGAAAAAGAGGGAGGAAAAACAGAGTACCCGGAGAAAAACCCTGAGAGTCAGATTGAGAGTTGACAAATCTCAGCCTATGTGCAGATACCAGGATTCCATCCCCTGTCTGTAGAGGTGGGAGGTGCAAGTGATGACCACTAAGCCAACCTGACTCCTCGGCAGCCAGGTATACAACCTGAGAATATGATCCAGAGAGCACAGTACCATAGCCATATGGAATCAGCTCGGAGTTACAAGGGAGGAAAACTGGAGGACCCAGAGAAAAACCCACTTAGTTAGATTGATTGACAAATCTCAACCCACATACGAGCCATGGGATGCAAGGCATGAATGTTACAGTACAGCCATGCTGACTTCCCCCAATGTCAATAAATTTTTTATGCTTCGTCCAGAAATTTCAATAGATAAGTGTTTACTATCTATTTTTAAATCATTTTTTCTCTTAAAATGATAATTCAGTTCTCAGGATTGGAGTTCAAGGTGAAAAGATTCAATAACTTCTACTTTCCTGAGCAATATTTTTGCATGGAAAAGAAAAATTATGACAACTAAAGCAAATAAATCCCAAATTTAAACATGTCAACAGTCTGAAGATTTGCAAGAACATCAAATGCTTTTGATTAGAAAAACAATGAACCATGCCAGCAAGAACATCTTCTTTTTTTCTCCCATTCTTGGAGATTTTAAAGGTTCAAAAGTGTTCACCGGAAGTTTGGTTACTTTCGATTGGTGATTAATTTGACTGTCAGTTCTGCCAGCTAAAGTATAGCTGCAACTTGAATATGATTGCTTAGTATCAGCATGTACTGAAATATGTTGATAGATTATTTCTTGAAGTAGTCGTAAGTTTTTGTACTTGGGCGCACTTTCTAAGCTGTTATGAGCATAGGTTTTGTAATTAAAATTTCTTGGCTATCAAGTCCATCTTTACATGATTCAGTTCCCAAGATCAGAGTTAAAGATGGAAAGAAACTACTTAGATTTATCCTAAGTTATAATTTTGCAACATAAGATTTATCTTTCTGATTTTGGTTTTGAAAATAAACAAATTAACAAGTGTCCTGAGATTGTTTGGCATTGAGTTATTGCCAACCTATAATCAACAAAATTTTAATTGTCTTTTATAGAGTTGAGGCTCATATGAAAGTGAGTTATTATAGGTAGATATTGATGCCGGCTTACAACCCTTCTGACAAGTGTTCCTTGCTTTTAAAATTTGCTTCAATTTTCAATAAATATGTAAGAACTTTCAATTTGCTAAAAATTGCAATATAATTTCATATGTTTAATGTACATTTTAATTTATTTCCCCCATAAGTTTGGAAACTCACTTGGTTAAACATTAGCTTGACTTGAAAAACTTTGATTTAAGGTTAAATATATTTTAAAAAATTAAGACAAAGTATACTGTTGCTTATCTTTGGAATAATGTCCCTTAAATTAAGCCGTTACATTCCGTGACTACAGTTGATTAAAATTATACTGTTCAGATATCAGTGTTGTGTAAAATGATGTAAAAGATTTATGAAAACTGATAATAATAATCCTCTAATAACTGAATTACAATATATTCGATTCCTTGTAAACAGGTAAACACAGGTTGCCGAAATCATCAGCGGCGATGCACCTGTGTGGATGTATGTATGTTGGTGTATCTAATTTCAGGTATCAACAGTTCCTTTAATTGTGGTGGGTTACATCATGTAGACTAATCCCCATTAAACTTTCTAAGCTTTCCAGAAATGATTTGGCAGTCATGACTACTTCAAAAGAACTATTATTTTAGGCTATTTCATAGAACTTGGGGATTATAGGTGGAACCAATTTTGACAGTTTCAATCATCAATGTCTAAATTGTGTTAAATTCGTTCAGTAATTTTGAAATGAATGTATATTATTGATAGCTTTGACTTGGTTTTGCTTGAAGTTTTCTATTCATGTTTTTTGTTGCTTTGTACTAATTTCAAGCCTGTACTATTGGAGCCATTCTGCAAATGGATGAAATTAATTTTTAGCATTTAAAAAGTGCTTAATTTAAATTTCTTTTTTAAAGTGTTGAAGAAAGAATATTAATTAACTAAACTTTGAAGAACAATATATAATAGTTTTTCTAAATACATAACGTGTGGTCCATCAAAATTTCAATACCAAATCGGTTTATATAATTTGCCCCTTTTCAACAATGAGAACAACAAACCAGATTGAAACTGTCATAATAGACATAACACCCAAATGCCATTTTTTTTTTACTGATTTGCAGTTTCAAAAATGCAAGTCGGAAAAAGTTTGAGACATTCACCCAAACAATTCCAGAAAGCAATGCATATTACCTTTTGGGGAAGTGGTGTGAGACTTTGCAACAAAATTCAAATGATTTGAAATATCACATGCTGCCAAGAGTAAAAATTACTTCCCTTCGCAAATATTTTTTTGACTGCCGCTTAAGGGAATTTTCTGGGTGAAGTGTCGCAAACTATTCATATATGCCATGTAAGAGGGCTTGGGAAACATTTCAAATTGTGATAGGGGTTGTTTTCACTGGTGGAATTTGTACAAATACAAGCAAGAGAAATTAAAACAAGAAAGAAAAGGACCATGAATGGAGACTAGTTTTTGCTGCGCTCTTATATGCCTTTGTGTTCTTTCTTTCTTCCTTTAAGTGATCATGCTTTTACTTTGGCATATTTCATCATTGAAATGGATAATACGGGACATATATATTGGCCCCATATCATACCTTTGCTATGCAACCTTTATTCTGAGAGTAAGAGCTACTAATACAATTCAGCCAAACATTGGCTGTGGAAAACAATGCCCTGCATTGTAGACATCAAATTATGTGTGGATTTCGGGCTGTGATTTTCTGTTGTGCAGCAGTTTTCTTTTTACTCTCAGATTAAGGGCTCACCCAATTGTACCCCCCCCCCTCCCTGAAAATACAGAGTACAAAAGATTTTGCCATTGTATTATTTAATATTTAGTTTTATTGTTAATGGTAGGTATTCAGATAATCAGCGCGCTCAAGATGCCATCAATCTGACATTGTTCCATTGGGGGATACATGGCTGGATAGTGTATGTGATGATTGGGTTGCTGCTGGGTTTCATTGCATTCCGCAATGACGTGCCAATGACAATGCGTTCTTGTCTCTACCCTCTGGTTGGTAACAAGATCTATGGTACTCTTGGTGATGTCATTGATTCGCTGTCCATCGTCTGTACCTTGTTTGGTGTTTGCACAAGTCTCGGTCTTGGCGTAATACAGATCAATGCTGGACTTCAACGTGTCAATGCCAACATAGAAGTGTCTACAACCAACCAAATCATAATTATCTGGGCAATCACAGCTATTGCCACAGCCTCTGTCATCAGTGGTATCAAAGTTGGTATTCGGAGATTGAGTGAAATCTGTTTTGCCCTTGGTATGTTCATCATGCTGTACGTCTTCTTCTACGATGACACCTGGTTCCTGCTCAATCTCTATGTCCAGAGCATTGGTTATTACCTACAGTGGTTTGTTCAGCTTGGCTTCCACACAGATGCTTTTGCACAGCTTGGTAATGCACCCGATGGCAAGGAAGTTCCTAATTGGATGGATACCTGGACGATATTCTATTGGGGTTGGTGGATTGCATGGTCACCATATGTAGGAATGTTCATTGCCAGGATCTCTCGTGGCCGCACAATCAGGCAGTTCATCAATTACACAATGACCCTGCCAGTGATGTATTCCTTCATGTGGTTCTGCATCTTTGGTGGTGCTGGACTTCGAATGGAACGAGATGCTGCCCTTGCTAACATCACCTGTAGTTCTGTTCTTGGTGGCGGCAATTCGACTGCATCGTACAATGGCTTATATCGACTTTCTTGTCGTAATAAGAACGATATGTGGTTTGATGTTATCCAGCAGTATGGTGTTAGCCCACATCTCGGAACATTTATGTCAGTGGTGTCACTTATAAGCCTTGTGCTCTACTTTGTGACAAGCTCTGACAGTGGCTCTCTCATTATTGATTGCCTTGGATCTAATGGTGACCCAGAACCACCAGTAATACAGCGTATCTTCTGGGCATTGACTGAAGGTGCTGCAGCTACTGCTCTCTTGTCAGCAGGTGGTATCAATGCCTTGAAAGCTCTTCAAGCCGTCTCCATCAGTTCTGGCTTGATGTACACAGTGATTCTCAATTTCATGTGCATTGCTTTGTGGCGTGCATTGAAGACCGAATGTGGTGATCTGGATCCACATGGACCTCAGTTCTCCACAGAATTGCTAAATGTGTTCTATAAGCCATCATGTAAGAAGATATGCAAAGTTCTGGTGGCCATTGTAGCACCATGGTGGCCTGTAAGCATTGCAGGAAGCAGGTTGAACAAGTGCAAGCGCTGGCCTTTCATGGTGGCAGTTGCAGTACCATTCTACACCTTTGTAATCTGCCAGATCTTGCAAGTCGTCGAACCAGGACTGGCATACATTGGTTGGTCAATCTTCTTTGGATTTGTCGCCTACTGTACTGGTATCCGAGCCAACATGCGAGCAAAGTTTGGTATCAATGGCAACATGGCTGAAGATTTCTTCGCCGTTTTACTGCTATATCCATTGGCTTCTGTACAGATGGCCGACCACATGGAAATAATTGACCTGATTGAGAAGGATACTGAAATGGAGGCAGGGAGTGCAAGTGGAAGTGGCGAAAGTCTTGGCTTGAAGCAGCTTGTGGAAAAGAAACCAAATGGTGATGTTTGTACCTGTGGAAACATTACAGATGTGTAACTTGATTCAATATGTATTCAAATCACACATTTAATGCGAAATCGAATCAAGTAGACGTTAAATATATATATATATATATATCAACAGTAAGATCATATTTATTAGCAGTAAGTTTGCATTTTAACACCTATAATCATTATTTAACTGTTTATTGCATTTAAAGCATACCGTTCTTCTCAGTAACACAAAAAATTTAGGTTTAACCATCTGGGACTCACAAGGGTTATGGCTGTTTACCTTTTGGTATGATTAATTAGAGACCTCAAGATAGGGGAATTTCGCCTTTTGGGTACAGATACTGCTCGGACTCGTAAATAACCATTCACATAATATATGTTGATTTAGTTACCTGTACAGAACGGTTGGGAGTTGGAGCAATTTGTTTTCGAAGATCGCTGCTACGATTATTTTTTTACTTTTGAAGTTTTTGGTGTTAATTTCTTGGCAATGCTTTTTCTAAAAAAGGCAATATTGGTCTCAAGACTTAAGAAATATGGGTGTCAAGTTATAATGTTTACGGACGATTGCAATCGAACTCTTGAAGGGATGCCAGGTTGATACCATCATGCCACATGGACCTTCACTCTTTTCCATTTAGATACTGCTACATTTGGACAGCAGTTGCTGGAAGGAAGAGCTAGTGAAACAGCTCTCTATGCACCAAAACAAAATTAAAAAAAGCAGCCAAATCGAACGTGAAAAACAAAATAAACTTTGTATGAATCTTTTAGTTTCTATAAAGTAAGAAATTGAACAAAAAGCTGCCAAAGACAAAGAAAACTAAAAATTTTGACGGAAAAAAGACGTTTTTTGTTTATGATTGAACAAAACGATCGTGGGTTTTGAATTTTATAGCTTAGCAAATACTTGCAAACGTTCACTATTAAGATTTCATTCAGCAAAAATTAACATTTTCAATCCACCTTTTTGTCCACTCAGTTCTTTTTTTGCACAGCAACATCGAAATTTTGACTAAAAAAACTTTTAAAATTAAGCAATGTACATTTTATCACTTAATGTTCCGCGTAAGAACTCGGGAGCTCGGCGGCTGTTTCAATTTAGAACGTGTGAAATTTAATTCAAATATTCAATTAGTTTGGCGAATTTGATTGGTTTAGCATTTATTTGGCAAAAAAAAACCCTTAAAAAACGTCGTAACGAGTCTTTGTTAAAGCTCTCAAGCACCAGTGCCCGCTGTACCACATTTTGGAAAATCCATCGTGGAAAAATTGGTCTAAATCAAATTGACGTAGGCCTGTTGTTACCTCTCTAGCTATTACGCGGATAATTACTTAAAAGAAACAAGAATTTGACCGCTTTACTCGTTACTTTGATACGGGTAGAGTGATATTTACATCGCGAAAACTTATAGCACTACGTTGTTTGATATCATCAGAAAGCTGCCCGAGAGAGGGCCTGCCCTTGGGCCGTACCCTTTGAGCAAAATACCGGTATCTTGAGGCCCCTAATGATCAGTAATGAGAGTGGTAAGCCTGATCGTGCGATCCGAGTTTATTGAGAAAGTGATGTTATATCTCGGCTTTTTTGGGAAACAGTTGCAACATAAAGTTTTTGTTGTAACCGAAGAAGGTAAAGAGGAAAAGAACATGTTGGTAATTAACATAGCAAGTTATTGGAAGAATGGTTGCAATTTTTTTTTTATTTCATAGCCAGTTGAAATATGCTTCATTACAAGCCTATGCTTATAATAGTAGCGTTAGTTTACATATAGATAGTAGGAGATATAGAACATTTATCTGAGCATATGGCATGTTTTGAACAACTCGACTGAGAAAGAAAGTCTGATTTATCTTTAGAAGAAATGTGATCAGAACAAACGCTTAAAAATACAGATGGCCTGAGTAGGAATCGAAGCCATAACTTGCCGATTTCACGACTGGTGATTATCAAAACTTTGCCCACGTGCCCGTACAATGCAGAGTTAACACAAGGAAATTCGTAAAGAAAATTTGTTTGTTGTTTAAACTTTACGAGATGGACGAAAGAAAACTAATTGAAAAAATCAAATCATTGGAAAAACATCTTTCATTCATTTATTTTTTTTCCTTTGTTCATGCAAAAAAGTGCTAAAAAACCAACTTAAGGTCGTCCAAAGAAAATCTGAGTTATATTCAAACAAACAAGCAGTTACAGCTCTAAAAAATCTTTCATCCTGGGAAAAAAGGGTTTATGTTACTTCGAAAATAATACAAAATGTATTTCCATTGCACCAATATTTTTGGGGCATACCTTCGAAACGGTCTTGAAAACCAGTGTGTGATCCATCTTTACTTTTGCGTCTCGAGTTATCAAAATGTTTTAGGACAACATCAGCTATAATGCTTTAAAGTATGCTATGTTAGATATAGAACTCGTGAATTTTGACAGTACTGTAACTGGATATAATTTGAAATAATCTGAATAGTTAACGTTTAGGTTTTCGGCTCAAGTATTGTTAATAATCTTAGTTTAGATATAATTTTTCAAGTTTTTGAGAGCAAGAAAAACGCATAAGTTAAAGTAATTAAAAGTGTAAGTTCAGTTGCTGTCTCCATTTCGTGATAAACAATCGTGTACCCAAGTGACTTCAGACGTAGATGCCAATCACCAACTTAGTACTCAGGCCCCCACCCTGATAACCTCCTGCGTAGTCTGATGACTTTTTGTATAAATATGCATCACCAACTTGTGTACTTGGGTCCCCACCTTGTTGACTTCTGGTATAGATACCAGTCACCAACTTGTGTACTCAGGCCCCCCTTGTTGACTTCTGGTATAGACACCAATCACGAAATTGTGTACTCAGGCCCCCACCTTGTTGACTTCTCGTATAGACACCAATCACCAAATTGTGTACTCAGGCCCCCGCCTTGTTGACTTCTGGTATAGACACCAATCACCAAATTGTGTACTCAGGCCCCCACCTTGTTGACTTCTCGTATAGACACCAATCACCAATTTGTGTACTCAGGCCCCCACCTTGTTGACTTCTGGTATAGACACCAATCACCAAATTGTGTACTCAGCCCCCCACCTTGTTGACTTCTGGTATAGACACCAGTCACCAACTTGTGCACTCAGGCTGCCACCTCGACTTCTGGTATAGACACCAATCACCAAATTGTGTACTCAGGCCCCCACTTTGTTGACTTCTGGTATAGACACCAATCACCAAATTGTGTACTCAGGCCCCCACCTTGTTGACTTCTGGTA
>JAODFW021031316.1:0-26463 GCA_027575235.2 Palythoa mutuki | reverse complement strand
CCCCCTACTCACACTTTCTTCCACACAATACTCGTTTTTATTTTGTTCCTTCCCCATTCCCTGTTTGACCACCTTCTCGTACGTTCTAGTATGAGAGAGAGAGAGAGAGTCACTGCTATCTGGCTTGGCTTAATACAACTTCTTGTGTTATCAAAGTTGTGAGATAGAATTCGAAGGATCTCATTGAACTGTTTCAAGTCATTTTCTATTGTTTTCTCTCAACCCTCGGCTCTCCTTTGTAGATATGTTCCAGACGTTTAGATATTATTTTGATTTTTTTTAGATAATGTATCAGAATAAGTGGTGCCCATTTCTTTGTGTCCTTGTCTGTCTTAAAGTTTTCCTTGCTTTTAGTGTGCATTTTAAAGACGATTTTGTTGCACTGCTGTGTTTTTTGACAAAATTTAGCTCAGACAAACAATGCAACAAATATTTCTTAAAAGAATTCCTGACAAGTATTCTTTGTTTTCAATAAATAATCTTTGGCTTGTAACCACTTGACAGTTCTCTCAATGAACCACTTACTAATTGTCTTCAGCTACCAGGTGGCCCATTTCAGATTAGCAAGCAGTTGGCACGTGATGGGAATGTAATTTCGTGAGCATCTTTTACATTCCACAAGACGGTAATCACTGCTGATTCAGACGCAAAACGTATCAGCTCATCTCTCTTGAATATGAAACTTTATAAACTTAAAGGGCGTTTTTCGTTTAACGGAAACCCAAGTGAACTGGTAAATCCATTAATAACCATTTTGCAATTTAGAATCGATTGACTCAGCTCAAACAAATTTAGAGTGGTCGATGTTCTCAATGAAACTCATAATTATTCCGCTATACTAGCGACCTCCGCTTTATAATGTGCTTATCCCGTAAATCATCCACAGATGCCAAATCACTTCTTTCATGATAAATATTCTACGCTGTAGAATTGTTTTTAAAAGCCTCTTTTTACTCATAACTGTTGCGTGGTTGCCAATCAATGGCTTCTTTATTAAAAACACTTATTAAAGAGCAATTTCGTTTTTCATTAACAAACTGATAATGTAGTTTCCACGTTTTAAATATTTTTATCCGAGGGCTTATATGCTATTGACAGAGTAAGATTAGAGTTGCAACTTTAATGCGGATCAAACTATCTCGTACTGTGCTGAACTAAGTTATAATACTGTTTTTTTTATCACGCTTCAGAATGACTCCTTTGTACAGAAGACTCGAGAAATATCAAAACTTTTCTATAAGTATAAAACTGAAGTTTTTTTTTTCTCTTTTTGTCTTCTTTCATCATCTGGTCAGATCCAGGTAACGTCCAATGACTTATAGTTATAAACGATTTTCCCATGAAAAAAATTATAAATGCTGTTTACAAAGTAAAAAGAAACACCTTTTAAAACCAGTATACAGGTGTTTGTGAAAATATAAGAAGAAAAATGGAAAAAATCTCATAGTTTCGCTCTTAAAAACTCAGTTTAGAGCGCTTAGTGGATACGTAAACTATCAGACACGGGTAATAAAGCTGAGCGCATTTAGTCTCCAGCTGTTCGTGGTTGATTGAGTTCTGTTTTATGTCATTTGACCTAATAAAATGTTGATGACCGAGGTCCTAATAAGCGCAGACAAAACGAAGAAAGTAGAATGTATACCGTAATGGAGCCGGAAACAATCTAATCCAAAATTTGTCGGAACAAAGTGAAGATATTTTGTTGCATTGAACATCTCATGTTTTTCACGGCTCAGTAAAATCGATTACAAATTTCATTGTCACTCAGAATGGTTTAAAACGTTACTGACGAACTAATATTTTTCCAATGTGGGAGTCTGCACGTAAATATTTCATTACAGTCATTGAAAAGGAAAGCAAACTAGTCTGTGTTTGTAAAGGAAAAGCAGAACTTTCTTAAAGTTAGCCGGAGGAGAGTCGACTTGTTCTCAGGGTTGTGACGCTATTGTGACAAGGCAGTGCACAGAGCCAAAAGATAAGCCGCCCTCTTGTGTGTACAGCAAAGGGCGATAAACTACTTAACGTCATGTTAAGAGGGTTTAGCAGCCCTTCAGTCAGGCTTTTTCCGAGCTGATCAAAAACACGGTTGAAGTCCAGGGGCCCCTTTACTAATATTTCAAACACGATAATGATAGAGTTTATATCGTTAATCAGTTTATATATTCCGGATGAGACTGGAAACTTTCAAACATAAAAACAATTCATTTGTACTATTTAACTACACTTTTCACTTATTCTCTGACAAAATTTGTCGAATTCGATAGAGTGTTTATAAGCGTTTAGCGGGAATGATGTTATCTTAAGCGACGCCGGGTTGTTCTTGTTAGATAAGCGACGTACAAGTAAGTATTAAGATAGTCTAGTTCCTTACCTTTTTAGGAATGAAAGAAGAAGACAAACTAGTGCCCTAGGGGATAAGAAGTTTTAAACGTCTAAAGTATTCAAATGCTGGAAAGGGCATTGTGTTCTTATTGAAATTACATGTTTGATTTTCTATCTCTTTCACATCTTGTCGGAAAAAGAAAAAGAAGATCGATTGACTGAATAAATGAACAGCGCTCGTGTGTTATGATTTCAATATGTGTTTAGTTAACAACATGTTTGAAAAACTGTGGCAACCTTCGAATAAAACCAAAATCACATTCCATTATTCCGTTTTATATTGTTATAATAAAAAATAGACGCTAAAAATCAGCTCAAAATAATTATCAAACCATTATTTTAGTTTGCAGTTTTTATAAGTCCGCCTTCTTAATTGGCCTTTAGTCCAGCTAAGATAGTTAAAGAAAAGACATAACGGAGAAAAGTCATTTTATGCAATCGCATTGAAAGCGGCACGATCAATCTCTGTACTAAGGTTAAACAGCCGGCGAGTCGCCGTTAACTTATCGTATTGCGTGTCTGACCCGTCTGGTTCATTTACACATATGTTAACACATGACAAACACAACGCGTCTATATACAGCACACAGCTCAAAATTATATTTACTCAATTATAATTGATTTTGAGAACAGAAAATAAGAGAAAACTGCCAACGCATGACGGCTAAACCAATTAGAGAAGCCCGGTGAACGGGTGACAGTACTAATGAACTGAGTACTGCTAAAGTGTCAAGTGTGAAAAACTGATAAAATTACTAAAATCGCTTCCCTGCCTGCAGGATTTTACGCCACGGAACTACTCAACATTTTCAGGCAGCAGCGAGAAAGACATGCAATAAGTAGTATACCAAAAGGCAACAAAGAACCAAGAGAAATTAACTAGCACGCTATAAAAACAAATTCAAAAGTCAGCAAATTAATTTTTTTCAGATTTCAAGAAATTTGTTCTATGCCTCGTACACATCTTGGACGAGTTCAGTTACCGTTATTTCATATAACTTTGACTAATTGTCGGCAACGCTCTTAATAAGCGGCAATAAATAATCCTTTAATTGTCATATTTTGTGGTTTGCTCAAAGTTTTTTGCAAAAAATAAACAAACTTAAATGTTTAAGATTTTTCGTTTAAGAAAAACAACCACTTTTAACAAACACCAAAAAACGGATGAAAGTTATAAGCATTTAGCTTTTTAAGAAAAATAAAAACACGGAAAGGCGCGAACCAACCAAACTAGCTTTGACCCACGCTCAACTCATTACCATGAAACCCAAAACTGACTTAGTTTAGAACTCAAAGACACTCAAAAACATCTTTTCATTGAGTCTTGTCAGCGATAAAAATCTTGGATGCGATGACCAATTTGCGAGCTAAACACAAAGCTGGTCAAAATGCAACCATCTACGTAGCTCGTTTGCTGACAAACCGGATTCGAAGTTGATTCCTGGACATATTTCAAACGCTTCAGTACACTGACAGAGTAACGGGTGTGTTTTTCTAATCTCAACAAGTAACCGATTGTTTATTCTCGCGTATCACTATCAATGAGGTCGGTATTGATTACGTTTTGGGATCTGGTTAAGTATGAAGTGGTGTTTTTCATTGAACACGAGAAAGTATAATAATGTAACTCTTGTGAGAAGGGGACGAGAGCCCTCGACTGAGGCCTTGATGAAATGTATGAAGCAAACAAACAAACAAATAAATAAATAAACAATCCAGTAGACGTTTTGAAAACGCGAGGTGTTGGTAAATAATGTCATTTTAACCAACCTTAAGCACTGCGAATTGATTAAACGATGTTTTGCAACTAACGTTAAAATAAGCAAGCGACTACTGTTTGTTAGTCAGCCATGAAAGATTTCGTGTCAGAGTGCTGAGAGAAATCACACGATCACACATGTACACAGGTGTCAACCGCATTTCGTGAACTACAATAAAGGTCATATCATTTCACGAAGCGTTCATAAAATCATAAAATATCTTATCACTCACCGTCAACCGACATGAAAGGTTGATCTAGAAGATCGTCGTCAGATGGTGAGAAATGGTCACTTCCTAACGAGCCATAAGGCTCAGAATCTACCAAGCTAAAACAATTCACGCTGTCATGCACTTCCTCCTCCAGCCTTGTGGCCGCGTCATCTTCACTCAGCAAATGAGATAAATGGTCGATCCATTTCGTTGCCACTCGTAGAATGTCGATTTTTGATATATCCATGTGCGAGACGGGTAGAGAGTTTTTTAATTCCACGAAGGCCCGGTTGACTCCTTGAACTCTCCTCCTTTCACGCGCATTGGCTGCTCGTCGTTGTCTACTCACTCCAGTCAGCATTCGCTTCCGTCGCCTTTTTCTTCGTTTGTTTGACTGAGGCGGTGGACTTTTCTCTGCCTCAGGATCGGTGCTCAGCGACGCACCAGTAGAGTTTTCATCAGAAACAGGGGTGCTTTCGTTATCTTCAGGCTCTGGGGGACTCGGCTCTGTCTTGATTTCAAAGAGGGACTCGCTCATCCCGCAGCTGTTGTCCGCGCGTATTAAAGATCGTGGTTTGCTCTCAGTTTCAAACCTACTCGTCGTCTACCCAGACGGATGTTTTTGTGATTGCTCGCGGCTGGATTTAATCTGAAATGGTGTCAATAATAAAGTGGTAATTAAAACTTTTGAATTATAATTTCCTATTATTCTTTGATTGACATATTTTCAAACGACCAAAAAAATCAGTAGACTAACAAGTAATTATTCGTCCTCGAATAGATCCTGAAAAATCATCGAACTTTCTCCACAATCCACCATCAATCATTTCTACTCCATAAATACTACTGATCGACACTTCGGTTCTGCTTCACTCGGCGAAAGCAGGAGCGTGAGCTTTTCTGACAATCGTAGAATGGGCTGGCAGTAACTGTGGTCCTTGGGTATTTAAAACACGGAATAGGTTTCCAGTCAAACGTTCAAATTATAGTTATATATAGTTGGGAGCTAAAATTACAACGGTCTGTTTGCAAGAGACCGTGAAGACCTTGATTACTCTGATCTGTTTGTAACTAATTTTGGAACAAAGTATTTTATCCCCGATCAAACCAGATGGCCCCTGGTAAACGAAACTCCCATATAAGGAAAGGTGACAATGTGACGTGACTTCACCTTCAAGATCGACGAAATACAAATTTAAAAAATTTCTTCAGCTCTTTCCGATTAGACAAAACACAGAAATAAAAGTTTCTCTTTCTTCGACTGAAAAGAAAATGCACAAAGTTTTGAAAATATAGATAAAGATATGTCTCAATATTTTTTTTAAAAAAAGCTAGAGTATTATAAAACAAAAGGAATGTTTTTATATTTTTGTTCAAATGGCCGCACTCCAACGCATTCCTTCATTTCCTAGTCTAGTTAAACTTGAGTTGTGCGTGGTTTCAACGTAAGCATTTGGCTGAGAGTGGTGAAATAAGTCGACACTGGGAAAGATTAAAGAAAAACTAAGCTCCAACGCGGTCGGTGGTGTACATGTTGGAATGGGTCTATATTGGGATCTTAGGCCGGAAGTAGACGGTTATTGACTGACTTTGCCAGTTTGCGTGGAATTTTAAACAGAAGAAAGTTCTCGATAATCACTAAATTGCCTTCCCATTAGTACTCTTATTTGATCACGTTGTTGACCTTTGAGGATATCTAAACAAGATTAAAAGCTATCTATTTGTGAAATACTACACTGGTCGTTAAACGCTAAAGTTGTCCTCAGTCCATAAATGGAGTCCAGGCAGTGAATCGTCATTGTCGTCATCAATGCACATCCTAAATTCTTTGCATGTTTAAAAGTTTAACAGTAGGCGTTCAAGTTTTGCGAGACAATTATGAGACCCATATTTTTTTAAGAGCAAGCACATAGCATCGCTCAAAATAGAAGTCCGTAGTTTCACTTTCAGTTTTTATTCAGTACATCGTGCTATACTGAACGACTTTTTTTTAAAAAAGGGAATATATATTACTCTTGAGAAAGATTCGTAAAAGATGTCTTCATTACTTTTTCTGCTTTCGGACTGAAATCCGGGAAACATAGGTTTTCTCAACTTCACTAAACTTGGTGAGATCAATGTTTTAGCCAGACCGGCACTCAGAATGTAGTAAGAGAGAGAACTATTGAGTGAGAAACGATTTCTTTGACATTCCGTTCAACGTTTGACTAATTCAAGCTATAGTCTTCTGCTTTAAACCTCTATTGATTTTACGCCTAATGCAAACACACCCCGCTGTAACCCCGACCTGGTGGATTTTTTTACCGTCTCCGATGAATATTTGGGGTCCCCGGTCACTTTCGAAAATTTTTCTGGCCATTTTGTCACCAAACTAGGAAGACTTCTGCCAACCCGTTGCATTTCAAAATATCTAAGAAAATCTAAAGTTCTCAGCGATGGAAAATTTGCTGACGTTGTTAATTTTTTTGACCGAAAACGTGACGAGAAGTTATCTTTCACCACTGGTTTGCAAAATAACCAACAGCACAAAAACAACATTCCATCACACAAGTCGTTTGACATATTATTATTAGCCGTTCACAAATCTACGTCAACTTCAAAATTTTTAAAAATTTGATGAAAAAGATAAAAAAAAGTTTTGTTCAGCTGGTCAGTCTTTTGCTATTATATCATTTCATTTTATTTAATAGACTACGAATTTAAACGAAAATCATTATAATTATTTACATGGCATGAGAACAAAATAAAATGTTAGCACATGATCACAACGAGAAGACCTAAGTGATGAAAGGAGACTTGATATCTGTTGCTCTTCAGCACTATGCATGTTTAATGTATCATATCGGCTACTGAAGAATAACCAAGCCCATTTGCCTGTCCATATATATATAACGTCAAAAAAAGAATGTATAAAAGTAGCACGAACTAACCAGCACTTTTACGTCGCACGGCGCCCTGGCTTGGTATTCAGTCATCAAATTTGTTTTGGCACCAATTTATACGTGAATATAATGCGGACAAGACAGTGCTACAGTTACGTTTCAATATTTATGTGAAATTGTATTTTTAAAAGTTTTGTGTCTCTTGTGTAAAAAGGATAGTTTATTTCAATGAAATTAATGACAAATTTGAAACTTAGCTATAGTTTGGAATCGTATAAGATTTTTTTACCAAAATTAACTGAGCATAATCGTAATTGCAGTGTAATGTTTACAAAAATACTCGATTTAACAAACGTAATTACTCATCATCTCCAATTCATTTTAAACAATGAGAGCAAGTATATATTTACGTTATTTAAACATTTCTACAAGTGAAAAAGCGGGTAAATAAATGGCTCAAACGATTGCCATTAGCTGGTTCGCCTGTGCCTACATGTAGCACGCTATGAATCACTACAGCTTTCCCTCTCAGACTGTGGTATTGGTAGAGGGTTTTAGTGATCAACTGATAATATTGTCGTTATTTAAAGTCCAACTGCAAAACGGCTTTGCAAACTAACATCGCTAAATCATTGCGGTTTATCATTAGAATGAATCACAAATAATTGACGACATTAGGTCCATTTGAATTCACATTACACCGCTACGGACAATTTTCCCTACACCTTCAACTTTTTCTGACCTAACCAACAATTTGAGGTCGGTCAGCATATGGTATTGAAACGCGAGAACTGGTGGGAATACAAGCACTATTTCAGTTTTGTCGAGCGCGAGCACTCTTGCGTTCACAATGACTGCGAGCACCGAGTATTCAGTACTGTTATCAAACTTCCTGAGCAACAAATAATTTACAAAACGACAGTACGACTGCCTTACGGTACAAGAAATCAGAACACATGAGTCATTTACAAAATTTCAAAAAAATGCAAGCGTTCGGGCAATTCTATCCAAACACCGCGACTTCTGCTAAAATTTTGTAGCGAGCATCTGAGCAAGGGACAAATTTTGCGAAAAATTATAAAGTAATTGACTGACTAAATCAGTTCATACTGGGCGTACACTAGCGCTGAATATTGAATTTACAACACTTAAAAATTATTTGCCTGATCTGTTGTTGTATATATGTAAAATTACTGTTTTGCCCTTAGACGCCCTACTAGTTGAACCAACTTAGCTCAGTGTTCAATCTTCTCTGAGATTGACAATCAATAATATAAACATAGTCATAGACAAGCGATAAAAGAATTACTGCGACCAAAAAACTAGTTAAACGAGGGAAATTTCAATTTCGGTCGCGAAAACTTTTATAAACCGAGATGAATTACAACAAAGTGGTGTTCTCTCTATAAATCAAATGCAGGCTTTCGTTTTTCAATTAACGTAAACCATGTTTGAGTACTGAGCATGTACCTTGCGCATCAAGTGTTTCGAGTAATTCGAATTAAAATTAAAATCAACATGTAAGCTCTTACTTACCCAAAAGCAAGTAAATAGAGAGAATCGGGATTTTCTGAGATGCTACCTTTGGAAATTAATTACAAGTTTCCGCAATAACTGCGTTAAGAGGCTGCGAATTGGCCCCTTAAATACTTGTAGGTGCAGCCTTTGATATTACTTGTTGTTGAAAGTTGACGTAATTGGATGAAATTACAGACTTTATTACAAATCTTTGCCGACAAACTTCAAAAGATTGTTATAAAAAATTCCTTGATTCTAAGTTTTTAAAACAATGATCTACATGTAACTGATAGACAAATACTGATCTATATGTAACAACGTTTAATTCAAGCACATTACTATATATGATTATGTTATCTGTGTTAGGAAACAACTATTAACAAGAATAAATAATATTTCCTCAAAGGAAGTTCGACTTATAAATATATACTATTTTCAAGTTATTCCTGGCGGAAAAACCCCTTAAAATTCTTACAACTAAAATTCCGTTCTTTTAAATGAATTAAACAGGGAACGATTTTTGTTTTTATGTCGTATTTCTTCCTCGATTTCATGATTTTGTCTTTGACTATCAGGTTTTCAGTTGTACAAGTTGGTTGTACCGTTATCGCGTAGACAAGAAAACGTAGTCTTGCTGAATTTTTAATGGTTTTGGTATAGAATTTAAGTTATAAACACCAAGAAGGGAAGAAGAAGTAAATTACAATCAGAAATGGAAGGGGACATGAGATTCCCTCAAGAAAATACAAGAGCGGCTTTTGTTTGGCTGTAATTGGTGCCACGCCACAGTGCATTACGTTCGCGTGGATGCCTGCAGTCAGACCGCCCACAGCCACGTGAAGTGAGTTTACACTGGCGGTATCACTTGCATCTACTGATTTACACCTTTATACAAGCAATATATATAGTGAATTTTTGATAGTTTGTCAAGTTGAACAGGTATATAACAGCAGCGAATATGCTTTTATGTTGTCTTTTCGTTTCTAACATTTTTTTTCATTTTAACGTTGCTAAATATTGCAGTCGTTACTTCGTGACTATTACTACGGTGCGTGAGCAGAAAACTTTTGTAGTTATAAAACAAATATTTGATAAATAAAGTTCTTTCATTGATCTATTTGAATGTCCATTCTTACTATCTACACTTTCTCCCTATGTATTCTTTCTAACACTTTCAATGCTTTTCTTCCTTGCTGTGAACGGCGATGATTTGTGCCGGTGTCTCCTCTGAGAAGAAAGATGATCTCCTGGCTTTCATTCCTTATTAACATATTAATTATTGAAGCTTATTAACGTCATGTGTTATTAACTCGTCTTACTTGTTAGTCCTACCATATGTACATGGTCAACATGGAACTTTGGCGGCAAGCTAACTGTTGAGACTGAGTTCTTCGGCCATGCAAAACAGTCCGCAAACGCAATTCTATTTCGATACACGACTGCTCTGCAATTAAAATACGAACCAGTTTCTCGTTCGGATTATTTTAGTTTTTTTACTGACAGTAAACAAAAAAAGTCTTTTAATTCTTTCAACAAGCGAACTAACAAAAGTACGTTGCCTTCGACCTTATATTAAAAAAAATAGAAGGGTTTCCTTGCCTTTTTTAAAGACTACCATCACTTTTTGTTACTTAATAATGACGCATCAAATACGTTAGGCAATCGCTAGTATGTCACCATTAGACCTTTTTTAAAAAATATGTTAAAAAATGTTCCTTTAAATTTAATAGGTCGAATAAACGAACCGTCTGTATAAACCTGTTTTGACAATTTTAGAAGAAATCACATCACAATCAGTTCTGAGAATCTTACTGTGTGTATCGCTGGGTTTTCAGCTAATATTTACGATGCAAGACATACGATCGTTGTTATTGCCTTTTTATTGGTCAAGAAATAAAAACAAATAAACCCACAAACGAAAACAATAAAAAAATCTTTCCGGATGTTAATTGTGAAGATAAGCATTACTGATTTTTTGTTCTTTTGGCAAACGTGGTTTGAGAATCTACATGTTCTTGTCCAAAATCTCAAAATGTTGAATATAATGATAGATTTTTAACTGTTTGTTCTCTTGCAAGCTGATTGAGTTTTAATATTACATCAGTATAGTAAACAAACAGTGAAGGTTTCTGTTAACACGGCTCTATCAGCAGCACCCTTAGGGAGCAGAGAACACGCTCCAGATACTGTTACTCACGCTGATAAGTGCACGCGTATGGTAGTGCACGCTACAAGAAAACGGTGCCTGCACATGAAGCGACTACTCACACTGGGAGGATGGCCTGTTTGGGGCTGAAATGACAATTAAGCTGTAGATTGGTTGATATCTTTAAGACATCTTCAGTTGTGAAACTCATATGTTATTCTTAACCATTTTGCTCCTGCTTAATACCACGGAATTGATTTCTCTAATTGAAATAATTAACACGCCTCTCAGTTCTGTTCTAGGTTTAATTAATAGAAGCGAGTCAGAAAACCACAGTGAAATTAGGTGTCAAGAAATTGCCCAGAAGTAATGTGGGTGATCAAGTTGAGCTTACATTCCGTAGGAGAATTCCGCCACATACAGGCAATGTACAATATTTTGAAAGAACGTTTTTGACTAAAGTTGAGTGTAGCTACAAGCCTTTCAACTCAAATTGTTTTCTTTCCTGTTTTAACTGTAATTGCGGTACAACAAATCACAGAAACATCAACGCAATCCATTCAAAACTATCTTTTTTAAATCTATGTAAACAGCTGGAAGTAATCGTTAAAGTTTATAAAAAGTTAAATTTAAGATTATGGGCGTGCTCGTTGGTATAATCCCGTTATAAATTGATATGACGAGCTCACCTCCACTCCTCAAATGGAGTTATAATAGCGTTTAATTAACTACTATAATAGCAAAGATAAATGAAACCCCGTAAAGCGATTTAACTTTAATTTGACGAACAAACGTAGAATGGCATCCGCCTTGAACCCTATTAAAAAGGTTAACGACAATTAATATATCTGAATGATTCCCCGCGAAGCACCCACACCAGTGGCTCTCTTGTCTCTAGTTTGATTAACCCAGAAGCCTTCTCCGTCTGGGATTTATTTTTACTTATACTGAAAAACGGATCGTATATCATTTGGTAAACTGCAGAAACGAATTTAAAGAATATTAGAATAGTTACTATTGTCAAATAGATTTTTGATCGAAAATTTTTGCTTTAGTGACCCATTCAGTGGCACCGGTTCAACGCCAGAAGTTGCCTCAAAAACAATGACCCTAGGCCAAGTTTCACCTTACATAGCGGGTGACACATAATATTACCGTTTCGTTTTATCCTGGTATTATACTTTTGCTTCTAGCGATCCGTCAATCCTAATTGTAAACACAAAGAAGATGGATGACAAAATGTTTCGGTTAAGATTTCGCCGGTAAGTTAATTCAGTCTCCTATAATCACGAAATTACGCAAATAATAAAACTTTAGTTTAACAAATATTAATAAGTGTTTAATCTGTTTTGTTCTAGCGTTGTATTATTTTCCGTTAAAGAATAAACGCAATGTGAATGGCAACTACAATTAGAATGTTTTTCCTTATCTGGTAACCACGCCACAGTGTGACTATATAAATCACCGGAAACCAAAAGAGTCCTCGACATGAGTATAAAACTCCCTTCGCCCCCTGAAATTTCCTAATTATCGAATGGTTTTCATTCGTTTTCAAAATAAATAAAACACTGCTTCGAACTCACTTCTCGAAATCAAGACAAGAAACTAAGTGACTCTAACTTTGGACCACACTGTAGAAAAACAAGAACTCTTGAATAAAATTTGATAAAGAAACAACGACCATGATATTATGTTATACTAACCTTGTATGGTTGTATTTGTTCGTTAGATCTTTGTTAGACGTTACAAATTGTTGACATTGAAGGTGACATTTTCTAAGGTTTGGGTAATCCACCAACGATGCCACAGCAAAGAAGAACGGTTAAAGTTTATGTTTATCTACTGGTTACGTGCTCGCATTTTTCTACAAAATTTAATCCCTGGAAACTGACGAGCACCTCCTTTTAGATAAGTTATTTGTCAACAAATTAAATATTCCTACGCAGTAAAAAAACAGATTTGGGTTTTCTTATCTTGAACTTGGATGAAGGTCGAAAAGTGAAGTATCTGCATGATGATTTCGTCGGTGGTGGCCGCAATAAAACAAGATAGTTACCTATAGATTGCATGGCACCCGTTTACTTCACTATAAGAACAGCAAACGATTGTCACAGCGCGATTATTGGCCAACCTCGCACTCAACTTATCAGAAAAAAACGTAGTTTAACATTGAATCACACGATGCTGTTCTTCTCCGTTCCGTTAACTTCTCTCTTTAGTCGTATTAATGTTAGGTACGTTATGTTTTAGTTTTTATAGGTTTCTTATATTCGATATTTTAAAAATACTAACTGAATAAAACGGCGGGAATAAAGTACTTCCCCCGTATATAAACGGCACAACAACGTAACTGACGTAAATAATGTTATCATTCATTCAAAATATTTCTCTGTTTCTGATTGGCCTAAACGTCGCGCGGCTACTAAGCCCAGCCAGAAGCGAACGGCCAGCGGTATCTATCAAACAAAACTAAACGTTTTCAGTTTCGATTTTATGCTATAAAAATGGTAAAAACATTTCAGAACAAAGAAAAGTATATGGAATTTTTACTACCAATACTCGTTAAAAAGTTAGCGTACATTTAGGCCGCTACACGGCACTACACGAATTTTTTGTTCCGATCGTACCTCACCACACATTCACCGACCTTTTTGTCTGAAACTGCCTCCTCCACGAATTCCACCATGTTGGAGTGAGCTTACGCTTTCGACTTGTTACATGCTTGTAAATTCTCGTTTCCTAGAGGATGATGCATAAAGAAGCTCTGACAAATTATCGGTCACTGCCACACACCAGCAGATGATGTCCGATCAGACGTTTTTCGATCTAGCTTGTCAGATCTTCCTTCACGACAAAAAATCGAGTCCGATTCTTGTCGGGTCCTTGTCTGTAACTGCCACACACAACTCATTTTTCCTGGCAGCGGGGCCTTCCGACGAAAAATAGTGTTGTGTGTAGCAGCTAGTTTATAGCCTGATCGGGAAACCAAAGTTTTTGGGTTCTGAGAGGAGTTTCCGGATATTTAAAAACCGAACGACTAAAACACTTTTCTCATCTTTAAAGACGTTTACAAAAAACCTAAAATAGCATTCATATTTCAAATAAATTGTATTTTCAATAAGATCTCGTATTAATTTTCTCTAAAATTATAAGGAAGGCGATAAGCTAATGTTTCTCCCTGTCAAACAGGCGCCCCCAGAATGCTTTCGGTCTATATAGTGCGCTCATTCCCTGCATCGAATACTAGAACATTCGTCTGGAGCGTTGCGGACTCTTCACTATCTATCAACCGGTGTAAGTTCCTATACAGTCCGTCTGTCGCGTATACTGAGTACTGAGCAGTCCACCTACAGAAGACCCAACACTCAAACTTACGGCTGTGTATTTCGTGGCTGGCGCAGTGGTAAGATATTAAGATCTCTGTTTTCCAACCACAAGGTCCCGGGTTCGAGCCCCGGCTCAGCCGAGTGTTGAGCATATGTGTGACCTTCTTTTCCACCAAAGTTGACTCAGCTGTCCATCCTCCCGAGATGAGTAAAATGAGTGCCTGTGATGGATTAGTGTCCCATGCAGGGGAGTTAATCTCTCATCCACTTAACACTCCAGAAACTGGAGATAAGCACCGGCTCCACTGCCTAGGCCACTTAGTCTCGCAAATGGTTAGCTTAGTTTTGTGTCGTTGAGGGAGAACAATAAAAGCTCCTTGGTAAGATGGCTTATAAAATAATTCGTATTTGTGACTCAAATTAAAAGGCATTGTAGATATTTGCCACATTCAAGAATGATTAGTGTCAGGCAGCATCACTTAAGTCCGTCACGCTTCTGCAGCCGTGCATCAAAAGAGTTTAGCCGTGTCGTGCTTCTGGCTGGATTTAGTTTTGTTATTAGAAAATTGCGTTTATGACTCTCTTCATTCCCGGATAAAGTCTAACCCTAAGGAATCGTACCCCAAAATCCATTGGTTGGGGTTCTGTATTATCAGTTCAAGGCACACACCAACCAGGACCATCAGAGTTTGAAGTGTTGTGGTGCTATTTCACGTCCACATGACTCCCGATGGATATGAAAAGAATAATTGGTTGATAAATTTCGAATTAAATTCTCAGTGCTTCCAAGCATACTATAGGAAATTCCAAAACCAAATTGAAATTCACATTCCGTTTCCATTTTACGAAATTAACGACCGGTGGTTCATGTGACAAGAGGGAGATATCACGTGGCATACGAGCTATTTGCAAACTTACTTGTTTGAAAATTTGAACAAGGTAAGGAGCACTGCGGAACGAAAATTACACTCATCTAAAATTCAAGAATTTACATTTACAGTCGTTTTTTCAACGGGAAATGTCGCTTCTTGCACAAAATGTTTCACTTTGGCAACACTTGTCACAACCATTTCCATACAAGGTCATACGGTATGTAAACTGATGACCGAGAAATCGAGTGAACCAATCAGAAACCACAGACGCAATAGTACGATGTTAAAAAAGTAATAATAGGTATTATACATAATTTATTTTGTAAATAGTATTATTTATTCATCACTTGATAGGAGTATGTAAATGTTCCAAAATATGCTGAGTAAAATAGTATTAGTAGTATTAGTATATTGTTTTCATGGGCTATACATAACTTTTACACTTTCTCTATCTAGAGTCTAACCGGCAAAAAAGCTTAACGGTTTACTTAGACTTTAGACATTTCCTTACATACACTCTATATTTATTAAGCGCAACACACACATAACACATTCAAGTACAAAATGAATATAGCTAAATTGAACAAAATATGTAAAATTAGGAAACTGATGCTAATAAAATTATGATGACGACGATGATGGTGATGATATTTTCCCAACAACTTTCAATGTACAACTATATTACCGTGTTTATCACAAAGACAAATAAATTTGTATTTCTTATTATTTTACTCAAAGGGCTTAAAGCCCCAGTTAGTGATGTAATCATTTTCTAGACTGGTTATAGTTAGAGTACTGCGCGCCAATGTTCCACCACGTACGTACGACGCATCTAAGAGACGACCTGCATGCAGCTTGCACATTGAAGCGAGTCCTTATATACTACCATATTCTGAGAAACTGAGACCACATAACCTCAGAATGCAATTAAAACACAGACGTGCAGAACTGTGTCTGAAGCTTTTTGGGTCAGCAGTGTTTAATACTGACCAAGAACTACAATAACTACTTAACGAGGCAAGTTTACTGCTAGTGCTATATACTGAATAATCTGTGCATGAAGGTCTTGCCTCCTCTTCCCTAGCATAACGACCCCGCTTATACATACCAAGAATTTTTATTCTAGCATTGTTAAGTAGTCTGTAAATACAAAGAAATTGAAGCATTTACTGTTTACGTTTTGAATCAAAACATTTTTCAGTATTTCATATTGAGTTATTATTCAAATACACGTGTATTATCATTATTTTGTTAGTTAACGCAGTTCAGACTGCAATAACGGCGTACGTCAAGATGACTTGACATGGTATGTCTTATTGCACCTAATACATCAATCGCTTTTCCCGTACGGATTCTTATGGCAATGGTAATAGCTAGTTCAAACAGGAACCGGAGAAATCAAGCTACCCATTATGCTTTTATCCTGTTCACAGACAGTGTTTTTGAAATTGCTGTGGATTACTCACAATCACGGATCGGTGTCATTATAAAGCATGAACTTTCGTTAAAAAAATTGAAAGAGTTTTTTTTGACGCGAAAATATTTTGGAAACAAACTTAAGTTAATTATAATGAAATCTTGTCCTATTCGACAACAAAAAATCACCAGTTTACTTGGCTCCGAAAAGTTATCGTCTGCAAACTGATTAAAGGCCCCAGGCGAGTCATTTTATTAGGAACTCTATTAAGACCACAAAGCCGTAAACGTCTCTACGCCACATCAGACTAAACAGCGAGAAAAGTATATCACTGCTATTCCATCAAGTTCCTACTATATTAGTAGAACCTCCGTAGAAAGGATTGGAGCTCGACACCTTAAAACTAATTTACTCTGCTCAAAACAAGTTGAACCAAAACGAGAAGATGCAGCATAGTTTGTGTTACGCCAACAAAAGCTTTACAATAAAAATTTATCAGGTCACTCAGATTTTATAACGTTATTGCAATCAAAGATATAGCTTTTTCAGCACTTTGGTGGTTCATATTTTAAAATATTTTGAGTAGGTGCAAAACTATTCGCATGGTTGATAATTGGTCAAATTGGTACGTAAGCGACAAAAAAGTATCTGAACTCAGTTGACTTTCATCTTACTTTGAAACTATCGAAAGATTAATGTTCTAGAAATAACTGAAGCAAAACTGTCTTTAAAACTATTAGTTTTAAATTTGTTTAAAAGAGAAGCGCTTGCCAGTCTTGGTGCAAGTTAGTAGTTAGGCGTAGTTTGGAGTTATCAGTAAAAGGCTGAGCGACCGCTAGAGTAAGACCTACCTTGCGGAGTTCGAGGATTTTAAATCTCCAGGAATGTGTACTTCAGTTTCTCCATTAAAAAAATTTGTTATTTTCAGCTTTTGCAACAAGAAGGACTACAGTAGAGTAAAATTACTTTCAGTTTTGTGCTTGACCACAACCTCATTACGCGATTATTGTTGTAATGTCGGTTTTTTCGCGTATTCAGAAAAACAAAAACAAAAGACGGGAACTGGGGGTGATTTTAACTGCGAGTCATTGAACAATCTAAATAATCGTAAACAGCCGAGGGGTGGATCAAATAGTTTGAATAATTTTTTCTCCAGTGCGTGAAGCCCCTTTATTGTCGTTTATATAATTTATCTTTATGATTCCTTGCTAGGGCTTGTACTCATTACCATCTCACAGCACCGTACGATTGATGGCGGAGCCCGACAAGAACACCCTCAGAACAGACTATAATCCTCAAGATTTATTAATTTTAATTGCCTTGTCAAAAACTTTTAAGTTTTGATTACAAAGTGCTTGAAGCAGGGTAATTTTCTACCCTTTATCATTTATATAATAACGCTGTCTTCCAAACGAAGAGAACATGTACTGACTTGGTATGCACCGTCACTCTCAACCGCGCAACAAATTTATCAACCACCCATAAATAGTTATTGTCAACATGCCGTTGTAGATAACAAAATTATATTTGTGCACAGTAAAAAACAACTATCCTTTAAAACATCCTCCTGCGAATTAGAAAATCAACCGAGTATAGCCCCAAAGACTCCTTCTTAATAAAAAAATAGCGGCGACTGGTTAACTGTTTTTGACAAAGAACAAAAAAATGTGTGGTATGTGCATTGGTGGATGGCAATGGATAACCGCGCCGTGTATTCTTCAACTATGAAAAATAAGTTTCCCTTCTATGTAGTGATACAACATTGGAAATGCACAATTTAACAAAGAAAGATTCAATACATTGGCTGGATAAACAAACTTATTCACGAAAAAGACAATTTTTTTCCTGGAACAGCCACTAGCCGTTGACAGACAAGCGTGGAATGCTGGCAGCTTTTAGGCGTTTACCCCAACATTTCGGTTATGAAAAACGAAAATCATTAGAACGGAAAAAGAAGTTATTAGAATAGCTGTTTTGTTACGCCGATGAGACTGACTGTACCTGCATGTACTCAGAATGAGTAGAACCAATCTATCACATAATTTGTCATGAAAAATTAGATACAGTAGAGTTATTTGTCGAACAGGCTTTATAATTATAGGGCCAGGGGTGATAAATCATAACTGTTACTGTTTGTAACTGCGAGAAGGCTTTTCTCAACCTTGTTAGTTTTTCAGTCTTCGTTTTACTAAAATGTTGTCAAATCAACATACGTGATGCAGTCATGATTCAAAAGGTTTGTTCATAAATTTTACGCAGCAGCACAAAGAGAAAATCTTAAGCTCAGTTTTAACATATTCACCAGTAAAATTCATTTTTCATTTTTTTCTTGAGTGACTGACATTCATAATCAACCAGCAAACGTGCTGTTTTAAAGCCTTGAAGACTAGCTTTAATATTGCATAATTTCATCAATGATAGTTAATTAGTGCAGTTACTCTGCTGTAGGTCTGGCTTAGGTGGCATACAGACATAGACATCCAAGAATTGACTTTATGATATAAAATTAAAAAGCAAAACCACGTATTGACAATTATTCTTTCACCAATAGAAAAGATATTATATGGGCGCGTGGAAATCATCAATTTTATCATCGAGTGTTGAAGAGATCTTCCGTGAGCAAGCGCAGTGAACGAATGAGAGGTTTCAACATGACAAGATGCACCGGGATTTCTAGAATAGCACAGAAAAATTAAATAAGTTGGAGAATAAATTCATTCATTGTGAGATAAAATTGTAAGGATGGATCTGGCAACGATGCAGGACCAGGACCCCATTGATAACAGTACTATGTACTGAAGGGTTATCCTGGGTAAATATTCCATTTATTATTATTATTATTATGCAACATTCATCAATATTGTGTAAAAAATGTTCGTATTTTAAAGTTATTGCGATTCCTAGTATTTTAGCTTGGTCAGTTAGCTGGGTTACTTTTGAGGTAACCTGAACTTTTTTCTACAAAGCATAACGCAATCCAAGTTACAAATTACAGTTTCATCAATATTAAACTACACCCGCCCAGTGACTCAGTTCATGTTTTATCTGGCTTACACAGTTATGCTCAGAAAAGGCTGCTGCAAAACAAAATTGTTAACTAAGCACTTTAACCAGAAACCTCCACCCTGGCCAACACAAATTTATGTTCTGCATGTCAATTCAAAGTTCCGTCACCCAAAGGTTAAAAGATCAACAAAAACCTATCACTTCCGATTCCTTCACGACTTTACGCAACAAATCATCCAAGCACTCTATTCTGTTACAGACTTAAAACCCAACAAGGTTCTGTGGTTAAGAGTACGTTATTCCAAACAAAACCATCCAAACGAGATCAGCTCTGGTAGCTCTGTACCAACACTGATAAGTTGTAAGCTAGCTGCCACCAAAGTGAAGAAAGCAAACACGTGATTGCTGTTAACATGTTTCCGTTTTAGCTATTCGCACTGTTTTCATTCTTTTAACTTTCTCGAAGTTACTTTTCTTTCATTGACTTAAAAATCATAAAAAAGAACAAAATTAAACGGAACTGGGTCGGCATGTTTGCTTGTGTTATGACTGTTCAGTGAAGTAGTTTAATTGGTGAACGTGGGAACTATCATGTTCCTGAGGAAAGTACGTCACAGAATACTTTTAAAAAAGGCAAAATAACTATCAGATATCTAAAAACGTCTGTTTATTTTCAAACACACATTTAAATAAAAGCAATTGAAATTTAGTTTGGGCACAAACAACAATAATATACTTGTCAAAATGCCAAAGACAAAAGAGCAAGTGAAATATTGCTCTGAAATTATAGATATATACATTTGCGGATCAGTACAAAATTCTTACTGCTCGTGGAGAACTCGACTAAAGTATGAAACATCTTCCTTCCTCTGAGCTAACACATATTAATCTACAACAGTTTGTTGGAAGACAAGAAATTCAATGAAACACGTGGGAAATGAGCAGTGAGGAAATACCTATTATTATGATAAGAACCAAACTTCCACAAATTAATGTTGTTGTTCTTCATTTTGAAATCCCTCGAACAAATCTGTTGTGTTTGATGAAGTCAAGAAACAATCATAGGCAAACATATTGATCTCTAGAGCAGCAGACACTACTCGCCCTGTGGAGTGCCGGTACTAGGGAATGAAACCCAGAAAAATAGCACAATTTCCCAAGTACAGAGTTTTAAATTTTGTTTTATGCGTGTTCAACATTCCTTGACACAAATTTACTATACATGTACAATAGAAACAAAGTGTATACATCCATACAAATTAAAATTTTGCTGGAACTCTTTAAATTCAATGCAAATCTACTCTGAAAAACGTTTTATTTTTAAGTGGAGGAACAGACCTGATTCGGTTGACGACAGCTAGACACACCAATTATTTCTGTCAATTTTTGGCTTGTAAATACTGATATTTTACCTCCGTTCTGTGTGTTGTCAGTTTTGGAAATACAATGTTGAGTGGATTTTCTTCAACTGGCGTAAGAATTATGTTAGTAAGACGGCAATCATTCACAGAGTACAGAATCAATTTCAGTAAAAGAACCAGGGAAGTTATGTTTTTTTCGTAAATTTGTCTGTTCTAGATACGTCAATTTTTACAGCCGAAGCCGTTTCACACTACTGTTACACGTCTATAAGATGTTCTTTGTTTTTGACCCAGTTAAATGAAATTTCCCTCGGTATAGCAACGATGGCTGCAAGGCATAACTATGCTCCATTATTAATGCCACATGGCCTTAAATGCCGTGGGTCAAAGTTGGAAGAAAAGGAGTTTTAGTGGACGCCCAAATTGTCACGAACTAGTTATGCAAAACGAATACATCCAGCCTGCCGAGGCGATTGTCAAGAGCACATGGCACTCGCTTCAGCAAATTCTAACAGTGAATCACTCGCCGGTTGACTACTGACTTGAAGAGGCGAATAGCGATGGCAACCCTACCTATTGCATTACCTTGCATTTGGTCTTAACACCAAACTTTTAGTTACAGATGTTCATCCTACATTTTCATACACGCATCAACGGTTTCACTAAAATTACTCGGTGGGCTCTAACTGAATAACTACAACCATCAGAGTAAAGTTTAACAAAAGAATAAATTGCCATAATTGAGCAGGAAAACAATACGGCCTGCTAAGATGCTTTTACATGACTTTGGAGACTTGTGCACGGCTTGTGTGTTTACGATCACGGTTAACTAGTTAGATTGTTTTTAATTGCCTTTGAAAAGAAAGCGCCATCAGTGTAAGGCAAAGTTAGTATTGTAAAATCAAAACTAACCGCCAAGTCAATTCTTCTAAATTATTTATTCGTTTTTTCAAACACCGAAAGTACGCCATCTTATTTCTGCGACGCGCGTTAAAACCGGTATTTTACTCATCAATAGTGGCCAACTGACTGAAGAAAAACAACGTAAAGATTATTTTTCCCGTCAACAAAAGTGAAACCATTTCTTAAACAACCAGAAAGGCGCAAAAGATAACTTCGCTTTTTTATCAATATTGAGTTTAGTTAAACTTCGGGTAATGAGGGATAAAAATCGTGTCAGTGTCAAATATAGAATTCGAACAGCAAATCAACATAAGGCGCCGGATACGAGCTCTCTTCATAGACCCCTTCATACACCGGATCCAAACCTTCTGCTTCTGAGTAATTATTTTTTTCACAACTGTTTGTTTCGCTTTTGTTTTAGATCTTTTTTGAGTAATATATTTTTTTATGTACAACTGTGAGGAGCGTAATATATCATAGGTATGACATGGTTGCCACGTTTACGAGAATGTCAGGTGTCCGGCAGATTTTCTAGAAATTCCACATGTACTCAGGTGTACAGTACGACCAGAATTACAACAATTTGGTCCTTGGTCGAATACAGTATTTTTTAGATTTTTAAAAATAACTGCAAACTAAACATATTTAAGATAACTGGCTGAGTACACGCTTTTTTTTATAAGAACCAGTAAATTTTGCCGAGGCTAATTTCTCTTAATTTTTTTGGCGATTTCTGCCTCAAGTTCTTCTTAATTTGTTCTTATCCTTATGAGGAGTTTTTAACGAAGAAAAAAACAAAATAAAACAAGCTATTGGAGAACGAAACGCCTTGCGCCACACATGTAATGTACGGCTGAATTTAGAGACAAACTACCTTCTTTCTTGAGCGATCTTTACAGTGAATCTTTTTATGTTTTATGCTGTATCGCTATAAGTTTTAGTCAATTTTCTACCACTGAAAATGTTCCTAGTTATCAAGCTTCAGTCTGAGCTTGTTCTTGAATTGTTCTTAAATTTTGGTAAATTTGATCCTCGTTGTTCTTGTAAAGTTGTTCTTGTAAAAAAAATCGTGTAGAAGTAAAATGATCAATCAATAGCAACAGGCCGGGTATACTTGTTAGAATATGAAGAAATACTCCTTTAAGTAAAGTTTCGATACACTTTTGAGAATGCGCGAGATTGTGTCAGAAACAAAGCAAAAATGACAAAGTGCTTGGAATTTTTTTCCAAGTCAATAGTGAATTGCGTGAGTCTAACGCTCAATTCGTGGAACTTGGTAACTAAAGTACAATTTAGTGACCTTTTAAGGGTCAATTATGCAAAGTTCTAACCGGTATGCGGTAAGTATACTTGGCAATTTGGTTGATATCGCATACGGGATTTATGATTCCTAAAGGTAGCCTAGTTTTATACCCGCTACCCCTTGTAGGACAAGGATAAACAAAAATTGCTAACTTGCTATACGTCAGTCTCTCCTTTGCCCCTTCCCTCAGTCCTCAGTTCCACATCTACAAGATGGATAATCATAAAGTGCCGACGAAACTTGCTTCTGACCTTCCCCTCGCCCCAGCCCCCCCTCCATCCTCGTCCTCGTTTCAACTTAGAATTGGCGATCGCTACTGTAAACTGGTCACCGCTATATGAGCTGGGGATTCTCTACTTCAGTAATACTTACGATTCTCCACTTTGAACTAGAGATCGGATAGTTACTACACGTATGATCTTTGAAATGTCCTCAGTATACACATGAATATCACACATTTATTGTTATGTTTTTATTTATGTATTCCGGTGTACTTCTAAGTATTACCATGCTTTATAGTGTATTCTTTTGTTTTTGTTTTGCTTTTAATTTTTAAGAACTGGGTCCAATGAGCAGCAGTTCTCTTGATCGCCAGCTCAAAGTAGGGAATCGCCAGTTTAAAAAGAAAGTAGACATTCATTCATCATGGAACCTACAGGCCGTTGTAGAATGAGAATTTAGACACCGGATTACTAGTAGGTTACGGAAGAATAAAACCGGACGAAAACATGGTGGAGCTCTATTGTTGTAGAATTTATTTTTTCTGTTTTATTACTGCATAAAAAATTATCCCGTCGTATTTAACTGTCAAACTCATGGGAGAGGCCGACTTAACATATTATTGCTAAATCATGACGTACACGGCGAAAATCGAAGCTATCGAGCAAATGCCGTTTGTTGATGTTTAGTAAAAAAACATAAAAATTTCACTATCCTGATCTACCTGTCACCCTTGCGCCATTATTAAAACATCTTTCTGTTCCGGTTTTAGAATGTCATATAGACTGATCTGCTGATCTTTGGTTAGGAGTTCAGTTTAACAACTAACTAACTCAACGTAACTTGCTTTGAATTACTGAGGAGTATATACTGCCCACGAATATAAAAATTCATCGATGATTGCTATAAAATAAAAACCGACAGTTTTAAAACACTTAATAGAAAGACTACTTGCATATATTGATGTATGTTGTGAACAATAGTACGAAATAAATAAATACACTCATCGTTAAAAAATTGGTATACGCCCCGAGCGGGAATCGACCCCACGTCTCCCTGTATTCTAGTCAGGAGTGCTAACCACTACACCATCAGGGACCACCACACTGGCAACGTAGCAGTTTCATGAATAGTTAAGTTGGACAGTACGTGAGGTTTCCAGGGTCCAATTTTATTTATTTGAGTGAAACGCAACAATCGTACAATGGAAGGAACATTTACAACGCGCGATTCCAGAACGAAAAAGGGTTTTGTATACGGATCAACATATATAAAAATTGCACCCCACAACTTATTAAAATTAAACTAACATTGATGATTTTTTTGTATAGGATTGTAGTATAATTGCAGTTGTAACAGATAAAAATCTATTCGTGTACAATATTACGTGATATTTCAATTTGTAGCATAAATCCAAGAAACTAGCATAAATTTTGCTGATGTTTAAAAAGTAGCACTTCTAGCATAATCAACACATTTGACAAGCCTGAATTACTTTTGTAGACTCATTGACTCCAGAACATATGCATATCCTTTTTCAGCTTAATTTGCGGTCTTGGCGCCAGCGCGAGTTTACCGGAACCGGAAGTACGTGCAATAATATAGTCGAACCTAGACCTCTCATAGAAAATGTTGCAAAATGCCGTCAGTCACGCCGCCGAACTGCGAAAAAACTCGCAGTTCTCTCAGGGAAATAGAGACCTTTGACAATCACTAGTGCTAGAGACCGTTGCCCTCCGAAAACCAAAGGCATATTCAGTAGAAGAGGGTCATGTAATACAAAAAAAGGACAGTTAAATGATCGCCTTAAGCCAGATAAGCGCAAGCATTTCGCTGACTGAGGTCAGTCGATCTTCTGTAATGCGTGCAGAGAAATTGTATCAGGAGCTGTCTAGGGCAAAAAGACAGCTAAAAAGGCCAAGAACTGCTTCTATGAATAATGACAAATAACAAATTTTGCATGTTTTCACGTATTTCACTTATTTTGTAATCGGAATATTTTGAAAAACAAGTGGAATAATTTCGAAAAACAAGGATAATTTGAGCATAACTTAGACAAAAAAATGAGCACTGCTCAAAACATAATATGCTAGATTTACTAGCACTGTCTATTCGAGAATAATTATGGGTACGGAGTTCATTCGTGGACTGCTATTGCAAGCCACAAGCGAAATCCGGCACACAGCCTCATGATTTGAATACTTGAAGTGTTGGTTTGGTGAACGATGGCCAGCTCCTGATGAGAAGGCACGTGTGAATACAGTCGGTTTGTTTGTTCTTTATCAATTTTCTAATGTCTTGATTTTATATGATGTCATATTTGAACACTTTATCTAAATATTTAAATATCTTAACCCTATAAGAGATAAAATAGCAATGTAAAACTAAATAGTGATAATGATGATATATTATTAGCCTTGTACTGGATAGTCTTTTGCTTGTCATACAGACTCTGGATACTTAACCCTTACACGGAATAGATTTAATTGAAGCTCTCGACCTTCGTGGCGGCCAGGAGCAGACTTGCTAGACTCCTGCCGCGCCTACGCCTATCGCGACATTGACATCTCACCCGAAGTTGCGAAGCCAGACTACAACCTCAGTACCGATGTTCACTTTAGTGACATGCTACGTACACACTTTTCTTGTACTTTATATAGAAATGGCTGAAGCGGTAGATTTTACTGCGTTACTGCATCATTATGTACTTTTTTAATTTTTTTATATGCACAAAAATTGTTAGAAAAGTGTCGATTTTTCCTATGTTGTCACAGAGAAACGTCACGCCCAAGAACCTCCCCCCCCCTCCCCCCTCACCACCACCACCACCCCAAACGTCAGTCTGTCGTTTCTCGAGGAACAAATCGAAATATGCGACCTCCCTAATTATAGTAAAACGTTGAATATTAGCCTTTACCTAAACGAGCAGGGGACTGGGTACGAATATTTAAAATTGATTGAATTGAAAAATGAGGCCCGTCATCTGAAAGGGCAGCGAAATATTAGTAAGTTTACCAAATTTGAGACTCATTGGTTTAAAGGCAAAGGCATGGTACACTTTTAAAAATCACTAAAATAATAGAGTCTTGTATGGATTGGAGGAACAAGCGTCCATCCAACCATACAAAGCTCTCTTATTTTAGCGATTTTTAAAAGT